>KN493287.1:11153-29296 GCA_000787155.1 Scartelaos histophorus | reverse complement strand
CTCACCATTTACCCGAACATGCCCCCCGCCTCCTACGCCTATGCATTCAGATACAACCCTATAATTACCACTACAACCACTTCATTTTTATCTGTTCCCCTTTCAGTCCAAAGAGGCAGGCTCTGATGACATTTTAGACATATCTTCTTGTGAGCTTTCAGAGGTTGGTAATGTATTTAACACTTTTTTTTGTCTAGTCCACTTTATTTATATAGTATATTTATTTATTTATTTATCACATTTTGTAAATAGTTTCCAAAGTGCTGCACAAAAACATTAATAACAATAATATAAGGATAAAATAAATGCTCAGATTTAATCATACTAATTTTTTAAAAATACAAAAAATGGAATAAAAAAAAACTTTAATACAAAATACAGTAGTGAATGAACATCTCTTTTAAAACTAGGTATTGTCTTTGCTTTTTCAACAATTTCTGGACATTCCGTGTTTCAGTGATGTTTTTAGGCTTATTGCTTATTTTTGTTTTGTTAACTTGAGGTTCCTGCAATCATTTTCATTTATTCACTCTATAAACAATTTTGTCACAGATTCCTTCCAGTGTTTTTTCAAACTGTAAGCACTTTCAGAAAAAGGTATGCGGTGACACTGCATATTTAATAAAAATAAAAATGGATGTATATTGATTGTTTTATTGTTTTGCTATAGGTCTTGATAGTTCACAGCAATGAAATAAAGTCTTTGGTTCCAAAAGGCTGTGACCTCTCTAATTTAGCCACTCTTAAGGTAAAGAGCTTTAGACATTGATAAAATTGCTGCATATTATGTTTTTTTTTTCATCTTACTACCATTTGTATAATGTTTCCTTTAAGGTATTGGACCTACATGAAAATAGACTTGCATCCCTCCCTGATGACATTGGAAAACTAACATCTTTGCAGGTAAACCTTGACTTTGTGTTTTTCCTATGGGTTGTAAATGTGCTCAGTTTTCAGAATGTGCTTTTAGATCCTAAATCTGGAAAAGAACCATTTAAAGATGCTGCCAGACTCAATTGGGGAGCTACGATTTCTGCAGACGCTAAATTTAAAGGGTAAAAGGTTTAACTTCTGACAAACAAAACCATAGAAGCAGGAGTTAACATGTGCATTTTGAACAGGTAATGATCTTTGTGAACTACCCTCCTCAATGGGCTCGCTGAGCAGCCTCCGCACTTTGGATGTGAGCGACAATCACATCACACAACTGCCCAAAAGTGTAGCTCACATACGAACTTTGGAGGTTAGTGTTTCTCAAATCCTGATGTTACTTTTATTTTTTACTATTACTTATTTAGTATTTTTTGGCAGAGCTTTACTCTTGATGCTGCTAAGATGATTTACCCACCTGACACTGTGTGCACAGAGGGAACTGAGTGCATTCAGCGCTTCCTCTGCTCTGGTAAAGTTTTACTTTGGTTTCTATATTTTCTATAATTTATATTTATATTAATATTTTCTATAAGTTTCTATAATTAGAATTAAAACATATTAGGCTCAATGTTGTTTTTTCTAACAGAGCTGGGAGAGGAGTACTGCCCACCTTCTCAGTACCTCCTGCCGGTGCTGGAGAATGATTCTGTCAGAGACAATACAGACTGTTTGGATGGCCAAGAGGAGGCCTGGCAGGTGTGTTATTTTACAATAAATCTGACCAAACCTATTGGTGAGGTGGCATGTCTGAAATGTTATGTTCCCTTTCTTTTTAACACAGACCAAATTTAGCGACTATGAGAAGAGAAAGGCAAGTAACTCCATGAACATGCTGTGATCTGAAGCCTTTGTTGTGGCTCCACAAGACTAACTGATCACTGTTCTGACCAGGACCAGAAGCACCAGGAGAGGCTGGCCTTTGAGCAGCATTTGGAGGAAAAACACAAGGAGCACACTCAACTTTTATTACTGAACAGTTCTCTCAAAGAAAACATCCTCAACTCAGTACGGCAGGTACATGAATAGAGTGCAAAATTATGTCTTTTTATGGTAAATTGATAAATCTAGCTACTGACAACTCTGTGTTATTTAGGAGCAAGAGAGATTCGATGAAGGCCTCACTCAACAGCAGAGGGCTCAGGAGGCAGAGCGCCTCCTGGTGTTGGAAAAGGTTCGACAAGTGGAGGATGACATCACCAGCCGCATTGACAGCATGCTCACGGACAACCATCGGTGAGACTTTTTCAGTTGTTTTTGGACAGTGGGTTTTTAGAGTCTTTACATTTTCTCTGTATGTGTGTAGACAAAAGAAGAGCGCAGAGTTTCTCCAAGCCTTAGAAGAGGATCGGTGAGTGGAGGGGTTATTTATATACACCTAAAGTCCTTTAGCCCATAATAATGATGTACGAGAGCACTCTGATCATTATTTCCATTTCATATATCCATTACTGTGGCTGACTATTTGTGAAGTATCTTCTAGTGGAAAGCAAAAGGCTTATGTATTGTTTGTTGTATTTTATTTTTGTTAGTATTATAATCATGTTTACTAGATGCTAAGAAAACTGTAAGCCACATTACCTCTGTTTTGCCAGTTGGTGTCTTCTTTGCTGGAGATTTGAGGTGTCATGGTTTAGTTTGCTGCTGCTGCTCTTGTTTCTGAATTTTATGCAAACTAAGGAAGAGAAACAAAATGCATTTCGGGCTCTAATAGATTAGATATCTGGGAACACTGGCATTTTATGTTATTGATTTTTTTATAATATTCCTACACTGACTACTTTAATTTGACATTGATGGTGAAGAGGTGATGTTAACATTTATAACCATTTTTGGTGCAGGATTCGTATGGAACATCTTACTGCTATCACACAGGAGGAAGCCAATTCACTGAGGAAGAGGGAGGTGGCAGGTTAGCTTTGAATTATCATTTTAACAACAGTTTTATTTTTGGTACTTAAAAGATAATCCTATTACAAACCTTTTTGCATCAAGAACTGTTTACATTATTATTAGCTTATTACAGACTTTATACAACTCTAACAAGAAGCTGTGTGTTTTAGCGGCTATGCAGAAGATGCTTTCAGACAGCTGTGCTGTGCGCCTCCTGCAGAAAGAAAGTGACTATCGAAGGCAGAATCTTGTCTCTGAGGCTTATAGGAGGTAAACTGTGCTCTAGAGAAAGAGGCTAAAGAAAATGAAATGTGAAATGTGAAAATGAATGAGAACTTACATAAACTTTTTTTCTTAGTATGGAATCAATGGACCGAAGGTTTGACAAAATGTTGTCCCTGCAAGTTTTGGATAAATCTAAAGCCATTGCACAGATATTGCAAGAGGTACAGCTAATTCTTGTTATAAGTCAGACATTTTTTACATTTATCGGTTTATTCTAATATATCAGCAATCTTGTATTGTAATTGTTTCAACAGGAAGAAATGCAAAAAGCCGCATTTCAAGCCTTACAGTTGCAAAAGGACAGTGTACATGGCTACATACGTAACCAGGTTAGTGAGGTTAAATTGTATGATAATCCCTCACTCATCCAGGAGTGGTTCATAAACGTATCGCACTAATATCATGTTTTTAGGCATCCATTTTTGTTTTGTTTGTGTGATTTATTTATTTATTTATTTTTTGCTTTAACTAATTATCATTTTGTTCAAAAATCCCACGGCCTACCTGCCAACCACTTCCCTGCTATTTGCCTGCCTCATAATGGCTGTATCTCCACTGTCCCCAGATCAAACTCATCGAGGCAGAGTTAATGCAGCTGACAAAACTGGAGGTTAAAAGACGTAATCTGGATGCTGAAAATTTACAGGTTGGTGTCATCTCCCTTTTCTTTGCCTTCCTTCAGTTTTGCATTTATTTTATTTCCATGCCATTGCTTTTGATCAAAATGTAAAAGAATTAACTAAGGCCCTTTCCAAAACCCCGTCCAGTGTTTTCAGATGTGATGTGTCTGCGTATAATATATTATCTTGCAAGAAAGGTATTTTTTTAAAAACTCATGAATAAACAAGACGCAGAACACAAAATTAAGACGAGCCAGGAGTTTTGGAAAAGGCAACAGAAGATGGCAGGAGAAGGGATTGTACTTGAGCCTAGTAAAGACATGTGCTGTGCCTTGAATAACCTTTTACGTTATTGTGGTTTGTGCAGGTGGTCTTGGTGCAGCAGCGTGAAGCTCTTGGCGACTTACTACAGCAACTTCTTAAACAAAGAGACCAAAGAGAGCAAGAGCTGCAACAGATTCTTGTAAGAATACACTCGTATAGTGTAGTCACAACTTTATTTATAGATCCACCAAGGATTCATCTCTGGAATTGATTTGTTGTGAATTTTAGGTGGAGCTTGAGCAGAAGTCTGAGTCCAGTCAGCAGAACTATTGGATGATTCAGTATCAGCGACTTCTAGATGCCAAACCTATATCTCTTCGGATGCAGGTACAGAGTTTTCTAGTTTTGCTTATTTTAATTATTAACTGTCATGCATCACAGTATTATTTTTATTTATTAATATTTTTCATACAATTGTTTGAATTTTTTTTTTTTATTACAGGAAGCTGGCGTGGAGATCGAGCTAGTGAATCTCTTATGCAGACTGTCAGTTCAACATTATCTGCCGATTCTGGCTCATCATAAGATCACTGCTAAAGCCCTTCGACAAATGACCCCTGCTGACCTCAAGAAGGTGTTTTGTTTTTTTATTTCCATTGCATACAGTTACCAAAAACTATACCAGTTTAACCGTTTCTTTTTTCTGTTTTAGCTTGGAATTAATGAAGTGGGTATTCAGAAAGCACTTTTAAAATGGGCTCGCGATGCCGAATCTCAAGGTACATAACACAACAAACTAATTCTCACTTTTGAACAACAATATACTTTAAAAATGTAATGTGCTGACAGAAAACAAGAATGATTATTTGACATACAGTATTAAAGCCTCTACCCAAGAAGTAATTGATTTATGTGTGAACTGTTTACATCTCTTTTTCTCAGGGGCCTGTAAAGCAGAGGAGGAGGAAGCAGGACCATCCTCTGCTCCGTCTGCACCCTCCCCTGTCCTCTCCAATAGATCCCCCATTCTTTATCCCAGCCCACCTCTCACCCCAGGCACCCCTGTCACCCCCTCTGCCCCAAGCCCTGTGGATGGGCCAGGGAGCTCCGAGTGTGTCGTCTGCATGGAGACTGGGGTAAGGACCTCACCATTGAAGTGGCAATGTACAGTATGTAGTATGTAAATGGAAATTTTTGGGCATAAATTAAATGTATTTTTTTTCTCCAGTCTCAGATCATCTTCCTGCCTTGTGGACATGTGTGCTGCTGTCAGGTGTGCAGTGACGCTCTGCAGAACTGCCCCATGTGTCGCGCAACTATTTCTCAGAGGATTCGTCTTTTTCACAGTTAAAACAGGCTACACTCCTCTACTCTAGCTGGTCACTGCTGTTCTGAGCTAATTTGGTATAAAGTTCTACTTTAATATCACTGTCATTTATTCTTTTTTATTTTTAATATATTTTAGAGCCTCTTTTAAATAAGTCTGTTTTACAAAATTCCTTAAATGAGTGCCTTTTAGTCAGTTTTACTAATGCTCACCAAAGTGGTTGCTGTCATTGTGACACCATTGTCGTAAACGGAACATTCTATGATATTGTACCTTTTTCTTTTAAGCTTGCTGATCTCAGTCTGACATTAGTATGGTTGATGTATATAATATGTAACTCAGATAAATGTGCAATCATATACTGTGATGATATAAAATTATTTCTCTTTCATATCCTTTATTATATATATGTTTTTGTTAGATTCGGATTCAGACTTGTTTAATTCCACCAGGGACATTTAGTTTGAGCAGGAAGATATCATCTTAAATGTTCACTTACATTTACATGTGTAGGAGTTACAGCCATAAGGGACAAATGTATCAACATGAACTCACGAGAATCTTATTAGTATTTTACACTATTTGTCTTTCACATGTTCTGCTCCTGTATTGTCTGTCATTTAACTGCATGTTTCAATCAGTGTCTATATGTCAACTAACTCAAGTTGGAATGTAAACGTGCTTTTAACTTAACTATAATATGCATCGGATTATGACTGTATATGTGAGCCTCTCCAGTCTCATTAAACCACTATTAAATTCACACACGCATTCATAGTTTTGTGAAGTTGTGGCCTTTTTGGAAATGTTGGTTGTATCTTGAACGCAACACCACCGCACGAGCCAATCACAGGCCGAGCTACGAGCTGCCGTAAAGTGTGACGTAAAGTGTGATGGTGACGTCCTGTGGATCTAGTCCAGGACCTGGTCCCGTGTCATGTCCTCACATCTTCACTCACGTTTCCCAAATACGAGTTAAACCCGTAACGTAGACGCTTTGTGAGGTTATTCTTTCTATATGCAACTCTGTCGAAGAAAACCAGGGTAAGTTATATTATCTTAGATTGTTTACAGATGTTTATGGAGGAGAGGCAACTATCTCTGGCCATATAATAAATAGATCCATGGATGCAATAAGTCTGTGGATGCAATAAAGACTTCTGTACACTTGCTAAAAGATGCGTCATTTCCCCCCAGTCTAGCCTTAATCATAACCCGGATTTTTGTTCTAAACTCAATTGTAATTTTAACCTGATAGAGGAATAATGTCATGTTTAATGAGCATCTGCTGTTATCAATGCTTGTGGCTGTTAAGCGCCGTTAACTGTGGGAAAGTGCGCATGTCATAATGACACTTAAACCTTAACCATAATTTATTAAATCAATGTCAACACTCACCCATTTATACATGGACCAGTACATGTATGCAATGGAGGAAATGTGAGTTAAGTGTTTTGCCCAAGGGCACAGTCTGTGGAAAGGGGTATTGAACCGCCGACCTTTGCTTGAGCAAACACTCCAACAACTGTCAACTGCTTTAGCTATTGCTGTCTGAGTCAAATTTAAACTACTCTACACCCTCCATCCTGTGATATTGTTCCAGTTAAGACATGTCAGACGAAGCTTTGCTGATACTGTACGGGAGTCAGACGGGCACAGCCCAGGACACAGCCCAGAGGTTTGCCCGACAGGCTAAAAGAAGACGACTGCAGGTCCGGACCATGCCTCTTGATAGCTACAATATTGTAAGTGTATTTAATTTACTTAAGCTTGTTTTGCGGTCTGATGTTTTTTTTTTTCCCTTTTCTTCTAAAACATACATTTTAAATCCGTGTTCTGTATAACAGGCCACATTGATCTCAGAGTCCACTGTTGTCTTTGTGTGTGCCACCACTGGCCAGGGAGACCCACCGGACAATATGAAGGTAGGGCTTGAGCCTAGAGTCTCAGAAACATGTTTTATTTTGGATGATTGTCACATTAATCCCAAATTTCTAACCTTTGTTTCAGAATTTCTGGAAATTCATTTTTAGAAAGTCTTTGCCTGCTGGTTCTCTGTGTCAGCTGGACTGTGCTGTGCTGGGCCTGGGAGATTCCTCATATCCAAAGTAAGTTTAGACATAGGTTTGTAATAAAATACTTTCACTTTAAATGAGAGTAGATTGTTCATACAGTACATGCCAATTACAGGTTTAATTTTGTGGCTAAAAAGCTTCATAAACGCCTTCAGCAGCTGGGGGCCTCTATGCTGCTCCCTGTTGGGCTGGCAGATGACCAACATGAGCTTGGGTAGGAGTTTGTTACTGTCCATCCTGAAGATACAGAAGAATTCTCATCTTACATCTGCTGTACACTTTGCTTTACAGGTCAGATGCAGTCATAGACCCTTGGCTGTTTTCATTCTGGCAAAGGTTTTACACTCTGCATCCTTCTTTGAAAACATTACCCTCATTAAAAGAAGATGAAGCGTGAGTATTAATTTAGCCTTATCAGTTGATGGATACTTTTCTGAATAACCAGCATAATTCTTATAATTCTTACTTATTACAGACTTCCTCCAACATTTACTTTTAACTTTTTGGAGGGTGACACTGATGTGGACTCACCAGCAACCTCCAGAGAGCAGACCACGCCCTCTTCATCTCATCCTTTTCCTGCTAAACTTTTGTCCAATACAAGAGTGACTGATGTGTCGCACTTTCAGGATGTGAGACTGTTTGAGTTTGATATCACTGGATCCAACATAGAGTGAGTGTACTCATTTGAGGTGTTTCTAGACTTGTACTACTGACACTGATCTTTCGGTTAATTTGTAGGTTTTCTGCTGGTGATGTGGTTATGATGCACCCTTGTAATTCAGAAGAGGACGTGCAGCAGTTTTGCCAGCTTCTGAAATTAGATCTAGAGTCCAGATTTACTCTCAGCCCGACAGAAAGCACACCAGGTATAATTATGTATAATGTAATTCTGAAGAAGGGGGACACATAGGGATAACTAGCATGCAAATAGATGTGAGATCACCCATTAGGGGCCTGAATGATTTTGCTAAATAAGACTCAGAAGTAGCTAACAAACAAAAACTGTTAACAAATGTGTGTGTTAGCTTCAATGCAGTTTGCTCCTCACTTCAAGTAGATATAAGGCAATGTCCAACCAGCAATCTGACCAGAACTGAAGGCTCCGTTTGGATGAGCTGGCTTACGCTAAACTCTTAACTCTAAAAATTTACTTTTCTGTTTTTAGTTCCAGCCAGACTTCCTCAGCCCTGCTCTGTGCGCCAACTGGTGGAAACGTACCTTGACATTGCAGCGGTGCCTCGCCGATCCTTCTTTGAGTTGCTTTCAACCTTTGCCACCAACGAACTTGAACGGGAAAAACTGGCAGAATTTAGCTCTGCAGCAGGTCAGGACGACCTGCATGCCTACTGCAGCCGACCACGACGCACCGCCCTGGAGGTGATCACGCTCCGAGAACAAACACAAGACACACTCCCATGGTCTAAACTTCTCCCTCAATCTGAAAAAAAAAAACCATGGAATATATATCATCACAAAATCACACTTTAATGCCTATTGTATTATCATAAACATTGAAAAGTAAAAGATTAAGAGATTAAATTATTAAAATGATTTGAGATTGTAAATGTAATGCTTGTTGGTTGTTGTTGCAGGTCTTGGCTGATTTTCCACACACTACCGCAGAAATCAAAGTGGATTATCTTCTGGATTTGTTTCCGGAGATCCAGCCTCGCTCGTTCTCTATTGCCTCCTCCCTGAAGGTTAATTACTAATGAATCCACTGTTACTGCAGTTTTAGACTGTAATGTCAGGTGAAAAGAGATTTGTAACCCTCTGTCCATACAGGCTCACCCGAACAAACTCCAGATACTTGTTGCTGTAGTTCGTTACAAGACAAAGTTGCACAAACCCAGAAGAGGGCTGTGCTCAAGTTGGTTAGCTTCACTTGATCCTGAAAAAGGTTCAGTATTTTGATAAACCTTCCATGATGATTGTATTGCAGTTTTCTTCATGTGTATTTTTTTCATTTAATATTTTGTATTTTTCAAATTAAATTTCCAGAGGAGGTGTATGTGCCACTGTGGGTGAAAAAAGGCACACTTAAGTTTCCCAAAGACCAGGATACTCCAGTCATAATGGTAGGTCCTGGGACAGGGGTGGCGCCCTTTAGATCTGCTGTGCAGGAAAGAACAGCTGAAGGAAAAACAGGTGAGGTTTTTTTTTTTTTTTTACCAGTCCAGTGCATCTAGAGTTCCTGTCAGCTCACAGGTTTGCTTTTTTGCAGCCAATGTTCTGTTCTTTGGGTGCCGATCCAAATCTAAAGACTTCTATTTCAAAGCTGAATGGGAAAAGAAAATAGAGGCTGGACATTTGACCCTCTTCACTGCCTTTTCTCGAGACCAGGTGACAAATAATATATTGGCTTATTAATCACTGTTAAAGGACTAAATCTTAATTTTATTTTCCTATAGGAAGACAAAGTCTATGTTCAACATCGAATAAGTGAAAATGCTGAACTTATGATGCATTTAATAGCCAATAAAAATGCATGTTTTTATATCGCTGGGTAAGTTGAAATTAAACATGAATGTTTTACTCTGTCAAACAGAGTGAAAAATTTCCCTTATTATTTGATCTTCCAAATAATGATCTCACAAAAAGCAAAATAGTTAACGTACTGAGTACACTGATGTGATGGTCATAACATGACCAGCAGAGTGTTAAATCATGTCTTTTTCTGCTCCATTGCAGAAATGCCAAAGAGATGCCCAGTAGTGTGCGTGATGCTCTGAAAGGTGTTTTTCAGCAGCGAGGTGGAGTCTCTGCAGAGGCTGCAGAGCAGATGGTGGTTGCCATGGAGCAGTCAAGTCGACTCCAGTGTGAGACCTGGTCCTGATCACATGACCTTCTACATTTTCTGCTTTGGGAATATGTTGCATTATTAGGTTGACATGATTGCAGTTGTTGTCAACATGTGCACAATAATACTTGACTGCCTTTAATATTTTAACTCCAAAACATATAAAACTGCCCAGCTTATGTTTTCTAACATCCATAGAATCCTTAATGGAAGAACTCTTTAATATGCACTGTATTTATTGAAGAACAAATCTACATCTAAGATAAATCTCATAATCATGGATTATACCTGCTATTTTGAAAACTTTACAATATCCAGTGTTTTGTTTTGAATTTTTTATTGTAAAAGTGCTAATTTTTCATCACTCTGAAATTCAGTGATAACAAACCAAATATTCTTTATTGTTTTATATTAAGTTATAGGCTTTGGTACTTCCACACATTTTCTGAAAATAAACAATGATGTACAGTAAAGACCATAAAACAGTTGATATTGTCCTGTATGTTAAAACCCAGCTTTATAAAACAAACTTTTAATATTCCTACTTAATAATTCCACTACACATTTATTACTCTTTTTGTAGAAATTCTTCATAGCGCTGAGAAAAATTATTTTCCTAAAAACTTTCAACACAAAACAGTCAGAAAGTATATTAAATCCTATCATCTCAGTGCTAGTGTGTGGACCTGGTAGATCTCTTTTGGGAGGTTCATTTGCTGTTCTTCGTGGACAATCTGTAGACCAGCTCTTCTCACTAGACTCCGGACTATGTCAAGATCCCTACAAACACTGCTGTCCACTTCATCAGGGACCACCCCCGCATAAGACACATTGTCCTTAATTACAATCAGCCCGTTGGGCCGCAGTGATTTCTGACAGCGCTGCAGAAACTCCACCAGATGGTTGTCTGTCAGGTGTCCTGAAAGAGGTGTGAAAAACTGAGTGATAGAGCCATTATTGAAAAGGTAAAACAACACAAGTCTTGTCAAAACATGTACTCACCAATTACCCACTGAATCCATATTACATCATACCGTCCACTCTCTGGTACAAAGTCTTGTAAGCCACAACAGAAAAAGTTCCCCACTCTTTTACTGTCCTCTCCCAGATAAGTTTTGGCTTTGTCTAGAAACTCCTGCGTCACATCCACCAAGTCCACGGTTTTAAAAAGAGGCAGTAAGAGGCGCTTGGTGATTCTTCCGATACCAGCTCCACAGTCAAGGGCACAACCGGGACTGGTCTTCCCTTCTCCTTCCTTTTATCAATACACAAAACAAGAGCTTTAGGATTTAGAGCAGGATTTTATGTTCTAATGCTCCTTCAGAAGTAACTATATCATAATATTATAATAAACTGTAGAAGGTACATTTGTTATTTATTATGAATATAATTTTCATAATCCATCCATTTTCTCCCTCTTAATCCGACATTACTCTGTGCACCAGACCCCTAGACCACAGGAGGGAGGAACTCCCCAGCAGTCCCTGATCATAAGCTGCTCATAGGATAGCATGTTTTTTTTTCTGGGTTATGGGGGAAACCGGAGTACCCAGAGGAAACCCATCCAGAGGGGATGCAAACTCCACACAGAAAGGCCCAGGGATCGAACCCGCAACCTTCTTGCTGTGAGGCCTGAGTGTTGCCACTCAGCCACCGTGCCGCCATGCCGCCATAATTTTCATAATATAGAGACCATAATTTCTTACCCCAAGATATTTCTGTAGGAAAGCTTTAGATCCGTTAATGTCAATGCTGGAAATGCTGCCATAGCCGCCGAGCATCCCATCCACTGTAGGCGGCACGTCCTTCCAGTAACCTTCAGCGTTGGAGTAGAAACTTGTCTCATTCTTTGCTATATCCATTCTGAAAAAAAATACACAGAAATAATCTTATTACTGAGAAGTCTTAGTATTTTATAAAAATCTGATAAAATTGGGTTATGATAGACTAATACAAAGGCATACACTTATAATCTATTAATGACCAATTTCTAAACGTGTAGGTGCTCATTATCTCCCAGCAGGCAGGGGCCAAGTACCCTGTCCTGGGGCTCAGCTGTCAGCACCTGTCGTCCAGATTCTTGCAATTCCAAAGAGTGACATGGGCACAAAGAGGCTCGCAAAAGTCTTATGAGCCTGTGTTAGTTAAAACATGTGGATACTTCATGGTCAGAAATTAGAGCAACTGAGACAAGTGGGAAGATTCTTGCTGATGTTATTTACAGTGTAACTAATGTTAAGTTTGATACGCGTGTAAACCACACCAAACCACTCAGCACTGAACTCTCTGCACTATGATGGTTACCTACTTTTTGCAACAATTCGTTTCTATCTGAGCCGGTCTGAGCCGCTACAAACCTGCAGTTTGTCCCCTAACGTGCTCCTCACCCCCAGCTCGGCCTACACGGGTCTGTCTCCTTGGTCCTGGGTCCTGGGTCCTGGGTCCTGAGTCCTGAGTCCTGGGTCCTGGGTTCTGGCATGAGCTGCTTTTTTCTATTTGAGACCTGGAACTGTGGCACATGGAGCACGTCATTTCCTTATTTGGCTCCTGGGCCCGAGGAGAGTCAATGTCGCCCTCTGCTGGTCACTGAATGCCACTGACAGATGATCTATTTATGAACTTTTTGCCCTGATTTTATCACTAGTTACTTCAGTTATTATTATGATTAAAGATGCACTATGTAACTTTTCTGGTGTTGAGTCCGCCACCAGCTTTGCCTGAAATCTGGCATTAAAGTTAGCCTATCCGTCACCATGGAGACAAGTAGGACACCTCAAGGCCATGTTACAGGTCAGATCTGTGGAGAGGTGACCCTTCTCCCCCTATTAAAACAAGAGTAGCCCATTTCATAAACATGTTCAAAACATAGATATCATGTTAAAGGCTGATATGAAGGTCCATCCTGACGTGTCTTTTAAATATAAAAATCATACACAGTTTAATATTAGTGGGGCAATACAACAGATGAGCTGTTTGATTTTATGTAGAGAGCTTCATCATTGAATTCTGAAAAATACAATAAAGGCAAATGTTTTTGTTCAGGGTGTGGAGTGCAATTATGAGACTTTCATTTTAGTTTGTTATGTATATAAAATATAGGCTATTTAGGCCCGTGTAGGGTGATGAATTAGCCATTTCGACAATCTAGTATAAAAATATAATTATTTCCATATATATTGGTCCAGACAAAAATACACTGGCTTTAAACACAATTAACATTTGTGCACAACTATTGTGCACTATATTTTACTACCACGAGATGGCAATGTGGCTGTAGCTAAGTGTAATGCGCATTATTTTATTTTATTTTATTATTTTATTATTTTTAGCAGATTCTGCTTTCTTAAGTTTTCCTGTGAGCTGGGATTCGTCTAAATAGAGCAACGGGAACTGACTTTCTGTCAGTCTAGTGATTATTCACATAAACCATAAAAGAGGCAGAGCTGCTGCCCCGTGTCCTGCCCCTCTGAGTGCAGTACCTGCAGTGACCAGTGAGAGGCGCTCTAACGCTTAGGAATAGCCCTGTTCTTTGGTCGCTTCATCTGGCTTCATCTCAACACATCAGAGCGAACTTGTGTTAATAAGCTTATAATACAAGCATATTGGATGTTGGGCTATAGACCCAAGTCTATTTACTTAGGCGACCAAAGCCTAGAAATGGTAAATTTGGACAGGCTGTTTTTAGTGTAGCATAAAGTTGTATTTCCTTCAACCAAAGGTAAAATTTGGCTGGCACAGAACCTGTTGTTGGTTCGATCCCATCACACTCTTGTAATAGGCAGAGTCTTGGGACACCTCTGGGGCAGGGGTGCTGGACTAGGAGGTACAGGAGACTATTTTACCCGGGACCCGGAGCTGGGGCGGGCAGGGGGGCCCACAAAGGCGGCAATATGCATTTTACATAAAGAGAACATGTGCATGGCCCAATAAGATGGTTTGTACCCAGCCAGGCCCAGAGTACTGTACTACAGCCCTGCTCTGATGAACATGTTTGCATGTGCAAAACCCGCAGCAGCAAAATGTTGAGTAGCCATAGCAACAACACTAATGTTCCTGTGCTGTGTCTGTAGTGATCTGCTGCCAAACACGGTCCAAATGTTAAAGAATCACTTTAACTTACTACAAATAACATACTGTGCTTTATTTGAGGTTTAGTTATACGCAAAATGTTGTTATTATGACATATAGACCCAATGAAACTACTGACTTTGCTGCTAATGTCATCAACATTTCCTGGGGGTTTGAAGCGAACTGTAGGCTAGGCTCTGTCTGAAGCTCGGTTACTCAAGTTAGACTTGAATCAGAGCTTTATTTTAACACAATATGACCAGCGAATATGACTTAGCGGAAAGTACAACAGGTGAGCTGATTTTGTGTTGTTAAACAAGTCCCTCTCAGATAACATTCATAAGGTAGCTAGCATTAGCCAACACTTTTTCAATTAGCTTTAGTCACGCTCACCTTTTTGTTGAAAATCAAACACCTAAACAGGATCATGATCACAGACTCCTGAAAATGTGTTGTTTAAATTTATTTTGTATTTTTTTTTTGAGTTTTCAGAAAGGTTTGTCAGTGTTTACTAATGCGTGCATTGTGTCGCCATGGTAACTACTCACTGTGTCAATGTAAAGCTCCACAGTGGCTTAAAATAACAGGCCTACAGATTTACCACAAAAGGTTGTGTTGTTCAATGACATTTTTGGAAAATGAAAGTTATTTTGAGCCATGTCGCTGTGTCTTAATAATAATGTCATGGAGAACAGAGCTGTGCCATTGCCACTCAATAGTTTGGGCATGTAAGGGTACTAAGGGTACTAAGGGTACAGTCAAATAAAGCGCTGTGTCACTGTGTCTTACAAGAGACACCCTCACTCTTCATAAGTTATAAAGGATAATAAATCAGGACTTGAATGTTGTATTTCTTTTGATTCATAACCAACATGTAAATACTAGGTCTAAATCTAATTGTAATTGTAAGTCTAATTGTCTTCCCCACACAAAAAGGTGCTGGCAACATGGGACTAAACCATGAACGCAAAAGGCCGACAGAGATGCAGCACTATTCAAACTTTGGAGTTCTATCCCGGCTTATTGGAAAACCGTCCACAATGAGCTCTGCACTGAAATTAGATATTGATCCTTGGCCCTCCCTCCCCTCTCTACTCCCGCTTTGGGACAGTGTGCACTCCGTCCTGGTGATTTCTCCTCTTTTATATAGTCTTTCTTTCTGTCTTTACATCTTCTTCTGTCAATCTTTCTATTTAGGTTTTCACTTTTATCCTTCTTTTTAAGCATATATATTCAAAAAGACAAATTTGTTCTGAAGCATGTTGTCATAGTTCTGATGAGTCAGACGCATGCAGATGTGGCCGAGCCTATTCATTACCACAGAAAGACATACTTGCAGCATTCACTTAATTAACTGAGGTGTTTGAAATTAAGCAATCCATTTTTTTTCATTCGTCCTATAAAGTCAGTTTTGCTCATATTAAAACTGCATAGGGTCATTAATGTGTGAGAGGGATACTGACTGCTTTTTGCTTTTTAATTGCAAAAGTGAAATAGCAGAGACAGCATACAACACGGCAACCCACCAGAGCTAACTAAAGACTAAACAGCTCATGACAGATGTATACACCAATGAAAAGAACAAATGTTTTTGTCCTTCCTATGAGAAGCATTTGAATCTCACTCTAATTCACTCACTTTTGTTTGAACATTACCTGCTGCTGATCTACAGTATCCATCATAGCAGAATTAACACGTGTAGAAAAAATGCACCTTTTATGTTTTTTTAATGATATGTATTTGAAGTATTTGATTAATACAAAACTTTTATCGAACTGCCCGGTTCAATCTACTAAAGCTTGATGAGGAGGAAAAAATATGTGCTTCACTCCCCCATCTCTCCTCCCTCTTCCCCAGGGCTCACCTTCACTCATCACCTCATCTATTTTTCCCCCTCTGTTGCCAGGCAACAGACAGGAAAAGCTTCACAGCATCACTTGAAGCAGCGCAACCCAGAAGAACTTTGAGGAGGACTCACAGAGCCAATAAGATACGAGGTGTACAAATATTATAATTAGTCCTTAAACAAAATAATCCAAAATCAGCAGCCATCTGTTTGTATGAACTGCTGTCTAAGTCAAAGCACACAGACTTTAGTTTAACTCAAAGGTTTATTTTTTATTATTAAAACATAAACATTTATTTGTTATATGCGTGTTATGTTTCCAGAAACATTTGACATTTAAGACAACAAAATCTCACATCATTATTTTTAAAAATCATGATAATAATAAGCCACTGTGTCTCAGCTCTGATGACTCACTAGGGACAGTTTCAAATGAGCCCTTATGTAAAATATATTCAGTAGGGCAAGTTGTGAAAAACAAAGTCCTGTTTAGCCTTTTCAACTACTTTTGTGCAAGTAAAATCAATCAAAAAATGTTGAACTAGAAGCCTCAAATGCATGTAAGATAATGAGAAGTGAACATCATTAGTATCATAGTCTGATGTCCATCTGATTTAAATCACAGTTTCATACTGTTACTATTATCACTATAGGTTGGGTTCACATACACACAACATCCTAGAAAGGGTGAGAACTTGAAGTTTCTGTTTACATGGTTAATGTCTCCTTATTGAAACAAAACTGCATAAAGTTTATGTCTGGGAACTGGGATGAAATATTTTTCTATTTCTATTTCTAAGCAAGAATTTTCCATTTAAAGAGACTTAATACTCTGAGATTCAGATGCAAATAGTGTCTGTAGACATAAACCCCGTCACATTAACCTGTTCAACATTTTGTGTATATGGAGGCCTAAATGAAAACTATTGTTTAGAAATAGTTTCAAAAAGCAGTGGCATTATTCAGTAATTCTTGTCTTTTAAAAGAACTTTAAACCATATGTTTATAAATATGAAGTTTGTTGAACCAATCTCTACTGAGTAAGAAAGCCTAAAGAATCTCCCTAATGAATCTGCAAAAATGCAGATGTTTTGGGTTATATTAATATCACATTAATTACATGGTTTATACTGAATGAAATGGCTTCACTTTCAATTATAGTGATTATTTTTTGTCCACATTAGGAGTTAAAAAAGTGGTGCCCTATTCCAACACATGTACCAGTTGAAAGAAATGTTACTACTAAGGATTACTAATATATGGCAAATGTGTGGACCCAGCCACAGGTGCAACATTTTTTATATCAAATTACAATTTTCAATTCTATAAAATTGTAAATGTAATTTATTTTGGGTGAACTTCCAGAAGAATCTTTTATGTAGCACAAAGAACAAGCGTTGCAAGACTATTGACAGTACGTATAGAGCTCAGAGTCTAGCTGAGCCACAACGAAGACTTCATTCAAATACAACTCTCAATTTAAGAAACTTAGCCAACTAAAATCTTAGTAAGGCCGTCTTAGATTTGCACTTAAAAAACATAACATAACACAGATGATATTATGATTATATAATGCCCCCGTGCAGTCCCTTATTCCCAATGTCCATTATAGCATAAGGTAAAGGAGTTTATTTGTTAGGCCTTCCTTAGGTGTGTCCCCCCAAGAGTTAATTTGCCACTGTCTCCATGAGGTTTGCTGGAACTATGAAATGTCCACATATAATATTTCTTGAGCGGGTAATGTGGCTCTTTTCCATGCAAGTAAAAATCCATCGTTATCGGCGCAGAGCTCTCTCTCTCTGCTGTGCTTTTGATTCCTTTTTTCTTCCTTGTGGCAAAGCAAAGCAGCAGCCTTCTCCTCTGTGTCACCTCCACTCCCCCTCCTCCCTCCATCTCCCGCTGTTTCCACCCTGCCTGCTCTTTTTTCCACTGTGTGTTTGCAGATGAAACGGGCAGCCTGCCAGTTTTTCATATTTCTTGGCAGCAAAGTGGCTAGCCAACTTCCTGGGGATGGGGTGTGGGGAGAGGGGGG
>JACN01040022.1:0-16046 GCA_000787155.1 Scartelaos histophorus | reverse complement strand
TCATATAAAATGCCTTTTGCAAAATTTGACCCTCTTACTGATTTTACAGTGGCCAGTTATCTCTTGTTCATGTTGAGTGTAACTCACTTGAACAGGTTTGACTTCTTGAACACACTATTACAGTTAAAGTAGTGTCCCATATATTGTTTTTTAGTATCTCAGTTTTTCTTTTTTTTTGTTTTAGGCCTGTTTTTTGTTTTTATATTTTTATATAAACTTAATTAAAAGTTTTGTTTTTCTTTCTGTGTAAAGTTTAATCACAGAACTGCATTTTTTTGCTTTGTTGCTTTTGTCTCGTGCAAAGCATAAACACAGTACTAAATAAAAAAACTCTCTGCTTTCTTTTCTCTCTCGTGATCAGCTTAAACACGGCATTTAATACAAAAATAAAACTCTAGCTTTCTTTTCTCTCTCGTGATCAGCTCAAACACGGCATTGACATAATATAAAAAAGATCAAATTTAACTAATATAAATTTACACAAAGTCCAAAAAACACATCACATTAATTTAACATTGAGCCAATTGACAGAAATTCTAGGACAAAAGGCGACTGTCATACCGTCTTTTCTGAAGCAAGCTCGTCTGTGATGTCCTCCCGAGAGCTTTGCGGAGAGAGGGTTGATGGACCTGTCGCCTCCAAGGAATCACATTGGCTGCTGGAATCGCGGCTGGCCTGCATTCTCCACCTAATTCTGACTCAAGCAGTTGCAGATACAGGTCTTCATTCAGGTGACTTCAACATGTCTCTAACAAACCGTCTCCCTCAAACCGTCTCTGTCAAACAGTGGTATCATGCCCCCTCTTATACTACATTTTGGCCTGCCTGAAGAGCATTCTTTGTTTTACAGTACCAATTGTTTTACAGCACCTCTTGTTTTACAGCACCTTGTGGTCATCCTATAATTATGCAATAGTAGCATTGTTAAGAGTGCCCCGAGTCTAAACCGATCCTTATCAGCAGGATGCTCTTAGTACAAGGACAGCTGGTTACACTTTTAACCCCTGTGATGACCACACATTCACCAGTCCCTTCACCTCTACCCCCGTAACCTTACTAACACACAGATGACACATAAAACAATGAAATTCTAAGAAGATATTTCTCACAGCACCATGGACTGTGCGCGAGGCACAATGGACTTGACGGGGGCAGCGTGGAACTCGCTGTCAGCTGTTCATGTAAGTTCACAGCCATCGGTGTTACTGTGACTGTGTTCAGCCTGTATATTCACCAATAGCTTTAAGCAGCATTTTATGTCATTGTCTTGAATCCTTTAACTGTCTCTTATGACACAGTAACATAATCATGTTCCTACACTTATTAGTCTGACTCAATGAACACAATGAATCTTTATGGAAATTGCTTTAAAAGTCTAATTTAAATAACTGATTGATCAAAATTTATTAAATAGATTTGCGTTTTGCTGTACAAATATTTGGACTTATTGCTATTTTTGGGGTATATATGCCATTAAACATATTGACCCTGTGCTGTCAGTTAACCTCTTGTTCACTCTGCTTTATTTGAGAAGTCTCACCAACTTCAGTAGACAACATGAACTACATGCAGTACAGACTTGTCTTCAAAGTAATAAAAATTTACTTACCCAACCTACCTACTTTTGCACCGTTAACCAACGATGGGCATAAAACTCGGGAAACCATGGCGATGGGCGCCAAGTTAGTGAGCTGTATTCATAATGGCGGCTGTTCAGTATCAACCCTGTGCATCATTTTGTCATGTCACTGTCATGTGGTATGGTGTCTGAGAATAGAATATGCACTAAGGAAACCGAGGGAGGTGAAAGTGAACATCACAGAGAAGGACAATGCCTCAACATACAAACCAAAAAACTGCAACATGTCTCTACTGATTTAATATTTGTTTGTAATGATTTTAATACAAGTGTTATAACAAGTGACTATTTTACTGAAGAAACACAATGCAGACAGCTGACAATTTTCTAGTGAATCTGTTGTGCTCTCCACTTCCACAATCACCAGTAGAGGGCACCAGATATAATTCAAAAACATAGCAAAGTATTAAAGATGCACTATGTACATTTTCTGGTGGAGGGTCCAACAGCGTTACGTTTGTTTCAGTTTATGAAATTAAATCTATCTATCATCAATTTATTTAATTATAGATGTTTTTAAGCTAAAATACATTGACAATCATGCATTGTTATTGGATTTGGGGGTTCTCTTCACAGATCACAACTGTAACGGGCTAGTGGTGTTGCCTGCTAATCTCAGGGGAGAGAGATGAATTTAAAGTTATGCGAGAATATTCTAGGTGCAGCAATATCAGTTTCAAGGAGACAATCAGGCAAGGATCCCTTCCATAGAAAAGTGACACAGTTTACCTTTAAAAAGGCTGGATTAACCCATAAAAAGGAAGAGTTAATGTTACTGTCTGTTCCTGCTGCTTCTTTTGATGACAATATCACTCTAGTCAGCCCGGGGCTGTTGAGTTGTGAGCATTAACCATATATATGAATGGACGTAACTAATGCGTTAGCCACGGTGTATCAAATAGAAAAGGCGCCAGGAGGCTATTCCGGCTCCTTCTGGCCCTGGCTCCAATTGACTTACACCGGGATCTGGTTGGCTCTCTCTCTGTAACTGCTGCTGTGAGCCTCAGGCTCATGGCTTAAGATGTTTGTATTAACCTGCTCTACATGGTCCTTTATCTTCTGCTATTTTATACGTCCAAAAAAATCCTCTTCATAACATAGAGCCTGGCTCCAGATTCGCTCCTGTAACCATTAGCATCACGAGCCTCATTTGAGCTGAATGGTACTGGTGACTTTTATACAGTCTATTGTTGTGAGAAGTACGACACAAGAGCTAAAGGCCTGCGCTCAGAGCCCTTGATCATTTGTGGTTGAAAAAGAATGCTGTGTGCAGTCTGCATCTAATTATACATTATACATTTTTTGATCCTCCATAAAGCAGGAAGTAATACTGTTAGCTATTAGTGAGTTTTTAATAGCAGTGGTGTGATTCCACCCTGGCCTCTGAAAGCTTTTTGTGAAATGGTTTATTCAAGATTGTGGGCCACTGTAATGTAATTGAAATGTAGCTGTTTATAAATAAATACAAAAATAAACTCTTGTAATCTGATCCATGTTAGAAACTGTGTATAGCAATACAGTATTAATAACAGAGTCAAATAAATTCATAAATGAACAAAAAATATCATCCAGGTAGAATCCGTGGCAAAAGGAAAAATCAATTAGTCAACTGGACAAAAGTTTATTTGGTCAAAAATGTTTTGCAGCTCATCCAAGCTGCTTCTTCAGTTCTCATGTAGGGGGTGGAGTCACCTGGGTAAAGTCTGTAATACAGCTGTTGATCAATGACTTCTTCCTTCTCCAACTTCTGCAAGCAGTCAATGATTTTCCTCTTGTACCCATTGGTTTAGTCTCATATAAGTAATTTGTAGGTTGTGGTGTCACTCAGTAGGCTGTTCACTTTAACTTTAGCTTCATAGTCGGCTGCGTTCAGGATCATGGTGCATCTCCCTTTGTCCGCTGGCAGGATGTTGATGCTGTGGTCCTTCTCTAGAGCAGTGATGGCCTTCCTTGCTTCTGGTGTTATGTTGGAGGGTGGCGGTTTGGCGTTGCTCAGAGCAGTTGTTAATTTCAGTCTAAGGTCTCCAGCTTCTGTTTCTGAGAGTTTGTTGTTCCTCATGGCTGTTTCTGCTGCTGTGATGTAGTCTACTTTGGGGAAGTTCAGTCCTATGGAAAGTACTTGTTTCTCTGCTAGAGTCCTGGTTGGAAATATTTTTCACCCAGCATTCTTTGTGTATCAGTTGGCCAGGTTGAACCTCCTTCCTTTACTGGAAGAAGCAGCTTGGATAAGCTGCAAAACGTTTTCAACCAAATAAACTTTTGCCCACTTGACTAATTGATTTTTCCTTTTGCTACAGCAACGGAGCAAATACATGACAAGCAGATAAAAAAGCCAGTGAAATTTCTAGTTTCTATCCGTATTGTCAAAGTAAGAATATAAAAAATGAGTACAAAATATGCTAAATTACAAATACAAGACATAGCAAGGAACAAACAGCTGAAAATGTTCACATTTGAAATGAAAATTATGAAAAGCAGAGTGTGGAAACCAGGAAGAAATGTTGATTTGTTATTGCTGTGATAAATAATAGGAATCCACAATAAAATATTAACAATACTTTGAAATTTTAGGCCAAGCTTGAACTGCAAAAGGACATTTGCTTTAGAAAGGATGAAATGAATCAGCCAAAACTGTCCCGCCTTCCCCCTGAAATTATGACAACTTATTATTCTACTTTTCTACTTGGACCTCAGCCATTTCAGTGTTTGTTTCAGTTTCAGTTTTAGATTTGCACCAAGTCTTCAATTTTTTAAAAACTAAAACACAGAGAGCCACCGCTGTCAGGATGATCAGAGCAGCGACCAGCCAACGATACAGGTTCTTGTTGTCAGGTCCATGGTTCTTTTCCATCTCTGAAACACAGTTACAGTTCCACATTAGAAGTGCACTATGCAACTTTTCTGGAGGAGGGTGCGCCACCTGCTTGTCTCCATGGAGATATTGTTGCGTTGCTTGGAATGTTATAGTGTCACACAAACTTACACACACACTTATACACAAACTTGATTCTTCTGAGCCATGTTATAATGCTGTTTTTATCAAAAACATACATGGAGTTGTGTTTTATTCACACATTTAACCCTTACCCTAACCCATTATTATTAGGCTGTCTACATCTCCAAAGATCAAAATGCTCTGTTCCACCTGGTGATGTCATGTAGTGGTTGTTTACAAGTTAACAGCTACCGTTTAGTAGAGATTGACAATTTCAGAATTTAAATGATCTAAATGATTCTAGGGACGGTGTATGGAGTTTAAAGACACAGTAAAGCACTTCCTGTATTACCACATGAATTATGCAATTCACATGCATGAATGAAACAAAACACAATTCCAGATATGTTTTTGATGAGGAAACAACAATATAATGCAGATCAGAGGATAGAGTCATGTGGGCTCAAGCAGGTGATGCAACAGGCCAAGTTAGGTCAGGTCTGTGGAGAGCCCCCCCCCTCCCGCTCTGGATTTCTCCAGCTTTCTGAGCAATAAAAACACTTGTACTCAGATAATCCTAGATATATTTAGTGCTACACGATCCAGGAATAAGCAGGTGGCAAATGTTGTTCACTTTTAAACTCTAATAATAATAATAATAATAATTGTTTGTTCATTCAAATCAGTGTGTATATGGAAGCAGATCTGATTGAAATGTGTATGTTTTCTTCACCTGGCTCTGTGACGATCAGCTGGATGGTTTTGATCGGTGCTGCGTTGAACATGTCTGGGACCTGGATCAGTTTGCACTCGTACTCTCCAGAGTCATTAACGCTCACATTCTGTAGCATGAGAGACAGGTTGTTCTTGAGATGAGCCAGTGCCACTCGGTTCTTGTAGCGTGAATCCTGGTGAGTGTCGTCTAGCTGGCCATCTTTGTAAAACAGGACATATTTGTGTTGTTCCAGGTCAGTCCTATTCCAGAGGACTCCGATCCTGTCAGTGATTTTTGTGTCTCCAGATGAGCAAACTAACACTACATTCTCCCCGATGACTGCTTTGGCCACAACTTTGTCTGTAACACACAAATACATGACACAAAAACAGGATGTTAGGACGTTTCAGAGATGTGTCCAGACACTTAACAACCTGCATGTAAGATTTTTATTTAAAATTCTATAAACAGTGATGGGATGAATCCTTTGAATACTTAGTTACAGAATACTGAATAACTGCATTAAAATGTATTTTTAACATATTCTGATTCATGGTCCAATCAGAGTACTGTATTCTGAATACATGGAATACTTTTACATCAAGTTGCAACAGAGGATTAAAAACAGCCTCATCACCACCATATTCTTCATATCCTTGTCTGCATAGAGATGTTATTGCTTGAAATGTCCCACAGTAATGCATTAAACCTGACCAAACTGGTGACACTACTACCAGGTGAAGGTGCAGGTCAGATCTTGGGAGAGGCAAGCCTCTTCACAATAATATTGTATAATGTTGCATATTGGTACATGATAAATGTGAGTAGGTCCTCTGAGTGGTGGCCCCATTTACAGTCATCCCTTATGTAGCCACACCCCTGAATACAGGGCATTAGAGTTATTAAAATATCACATTATTTTGGCTAAATATTAATTAAATTATGGATTAATTAATTATTAAACATTGCTCAAGCAAGAAGTTATTTTAAACCTCTTGTCTACTCGTCTGAAAACTATTTGCTGTGTCATTATGTTTTGGGAGGCATTTACGGGGAATGTCGTTCAAGCTGTTTTTGTATAAGGCCAAAAGAACCAAATAAGAAACTTCTACTTTATTTAAGTACTATAATAATATTAATACAGTGTTATATGTGTTTATTATGTTGTTTTTACTGAACCCTACAGTGGATTAGCTTGTTCTTGAATTGTCCTGCGCAACGTTCAGGTGAGTTGCTGCGCCTTTCCTATAAGCGAATAGTCTGCATATTCTGAGTACTGAAAGTATTTTAAGTATTTCAATTGTATAAAAATAGACCTAGGTAACTCACCTGTCTGGTCGTATTGCAATCCAGACACCCAAAATGAGGCAAAAAGGAAAAGTAACATTGCCATAACCGATTTGACCGAGCAGCGTTCTAAAATGGCGATCGAGCTTCTTTGCGTAATTTTGTTTTGTCGTTCCACAAGAACCTGTGACGTGACAATAATGACGTAATTCTACCGAAGACTGACAATCAAAATTTTAATAAGATTTATTTTTAAACTAGCAAACCAAGTTAATCATGTGATTAAAATGCTGATGATGCAATAAAAATATGATTATAAATAAATAAAAAATGTTCGAGAAGTTTCCAAACGGCCATTACTGGAATTGCAGTTCCTGAGATGAGCAGCAGCACAACCTACAGCTTAAAGAGGGTGTATTTTACTTTTCATATTCAGATCATTATGTTACCTTTTGTTGTTTTGAAAATGCTATATTAGCTGAAAACCACTTATTTTACAACACTGGTTTTCGAGGATCTGAGTCTCTCCCACCTTTGCTCTCCATGCTAAGTTACTCCACCTTCAGAGTGCTTAAGAAAAAAAAAGTCACTGTGCATCCTGCTAATGAAACTTCTGCACATCACATCAGGTTTGTCAGGTTGTGTACAGTTTTGTATCATGTTTTTGGAGAATTGCTGTGTGGGAGTGTGAATGACGTGTGGTTGGAGCAATGCACAGAATCTTACAGCTAATTGTTTAGAGGGTTCAAAAGGGCCCGGGAGAGATCACTAAATTACTCAAACATGCATCAATGACATTTAGAACAGTTTCAGGCATGTTTTTGATGAGGAAACAACATTATAACATGGTAGAAAGCTTAAAAAATCGGCGATGTCCCCTCTGAAACACTCCACTGATGTTTTCAATGAAGTTAATAAGGTGAAAAAGAGAACATTAGAAAATTAGACACAATGTTAACAACTCACTCACTTAAACTGTGGTTGCAAATGCATTTTCTGTTCTGTGCATTGACAGCAAAGAGCGCCAAAAACCAAATGAAAAAATTTTGAGCAATGTGAGCCACATGTTTGAGTAATCCTTTGGAGATGAAGAGTCTGTCCATATTGCCAGAGCTCAAAATGCTCTGTTCCACCTTATGATGTGATGAAGTAGTTTTTTAAGTTTACAGCTACCTTTAATACAGCAGGGATTGACAGTTCCAGGCCTGACATCATACAAACTATTCTAGTGAAAGTGTATGGAGTCTAAAGAGTGGACACACACAGTGGGGTCGTTCCACATGACATCTCAAGGTGGACAACATGATAACAGAAAATCAGGTAATATAGGCCTTTTAATTCCTTTGTGAAAAATAAAAACTTCAGAAGTGGTGCTCTGTGGTGACTGCTGTGATGTCCTCCAATCCCATCCCTGAATCTGTTGGCGACATCATGTTTATGGGCTGCTCATGGTTTCCTGTGATCAGAGCAAAAATCATGTATTATTTATTAGGATATGTTCTACAGCGGGGTTCAGATAAGATAAGATAAGATATGACGTTATTAGTCCCACACTGGGGAAATTCCAGTGTTGCAACGCACAGTTCAAAAACAGCAGGAAAATGGAAGCATGCAATAAAACAAGATAATAGATAATGGCTTTAAAAATAGTTTAATTTCCCCAAATCTCTCATAGAGATATTTAAAATTATAAAATGAACTACAATATTTCAATTTAGGACGTTTCTCAGATATTTTCCCCATTATACCAGGCCCCGTCCCTCACCTGAATACGTACGTCTAAAGAGAGAGACCATGATAACAGTGGACAACACATAGGGACACAGCACCAGCAGGTGGTAGAGCAGAGTCACAGCCAGGGGGCGCTCTGAGGGAGATGGGGTCTCTGCAGGTGGGTGTGGGGCCTTTGTGGAAAGGACCAGGGTGTATTCAACTGGAGGCGGGGTCTCAGTGACGGGGGGTGGTGTCTCTTGTGGCCTAAATTGATCTGCAAAAACCAAAGCAAATTAATTTAATGACACAATCAGTGGAGGGTTTTGCTCAGAATTAAACCCAAAATAAATGAAGACTAAACCAGGACTGAACTAGGACTACTGTGAATGAAAATGTTTGACAATGCCTGATGAGATAAGAGATAAGATAAGGAGAGTAAGGTCTAGTTAGTACTTGGATGAGATTCCGGATGGGAGATAAAACCAGGTGCCATAGTAGAGCTGCTGTTACCAGTCAGAACCACACGTTTCAACAAAACTTGACGACGAGTGTGTCTGAAACCATATTCTGTCTCCTTGATTTCAAAATGGTGTGATTCAGAAAGACGCAGGCTCAGTTTGTGTAGGGTTATGTATCTCTCTTTACTGTTGGTGGGGATCAGATTGGTCCAAAATAGGGAAAACAGACGAATCTGCTGAGACAGGGGAAACGGGCCTTAAAAGTGGGACTGTCCCAGGAAAATAGGGACTTCTGGTCACCCTAAATTTGTCTCAAAAACATACATGGCTGTTAACATATAATAAAAGATCTAGAAACAGTGCAGATTTTTGCATAATCGACAAATGAAGCACCAAACTCCTATATATCTCAGGTAAAAGAAGTTATCTATTCGTTCTGAAGGTTTGTCATTCGAGAGACACATCACACATTAGAGGCTGTAGTTGGTATGACTCCAGATCCACTCGTCTTTGTAACGGTCTAACCCGAGACTGACCTGTGACAGTGACGTTACGCCCCCCTTGGCTCTGGCCCTCTCTGCTCTCACACCAGTACCAGCCACTGTCCATGGGGTCGATGTAGCGGAGAAAACACTGGACCTTCTGCCGTTCACCCCAGCCCTCCCCACAGCGCGTCCCAGAATCCCAGTGTGTGGTCCGGAGCAGAATCCAGTCTGGGTTTTCACACTCCAAGATCACCGAGTCCCAACGGAAGAACTGAGACCGGTCTGGACTTACCCTGAGGCCTAGAAACAACAATACTGGGTCAGAGACAGGTCTTAACCAACAAGAGTGAGCTTTAAGCCATGTTATAATGTTGTTACTTCATCACAAACACACCCGGAGTTATGTTCTGTTTCATTTACACATTTGAGTAATCCTGCATTAGTCTGTGTACATCTCCAAACCTCAAAATGCTCTGCTCCACCTTGTGATGTCATGAAGTGGTAGTTTTCAAGTTAACAGCTACATTTTACCTTTTGTTTGGGTGAGATTTCAGGGCTCAAATCATCTATATGATGGTGAAGGTGTCTGGCATTTAAAAACATAGTGGAGCTCTTTGTGTATTACCGCATGACATCACAAGGTGGAACAGAGTGTTTTCTGTTTGAGAGAAGAACTCAACATAAATATGCAGGATTTGTGTGTGAAACATGTGTGAATGAAACAAATCACAACTCCAGGTCTGTTTTTGAGGAGAATTTATATAAATTATTATAACACATCAGAAAATATGGTAATATGAGCCTTTAAGAACAACTAATGTAAGTTTGAGTCAAAACTGTGTCTTATCCTTCTTGTATTCATATTTGGTTCTACATAAAGTCACAATTTTCTTATATAATTGTTGAACAGTGGGGAATATCTTCAATATTTATTTTTCCTTTGCTCAGGTTTATGTGCAGAACAGCTTTGTGTTTTTGAGTGGTGGTGGAGGGAGTTTGGTGCATTCTGAGCAACTGAAAGAATGACCACATTTTATCACCACAACAAAAGCTGAAACCTTGTGCAGAAAACACAATGACTATAAAACTGGTGTTTTTATTCCTTTAAAAACCTTAACTTACAATATCTACTAAGATAAATGTGGAAGCCATACTTAAATATAGACCAGTTTTATGTAAGAAAATTCCAGGCAAAGCAGTTACATCTCCACAGAGACAAACTTGCAAACATGCTCCCATCTAGTCAAGTTACAAATCAGATCTGTAGAAAAGCAAGCAATTTAGTACAATATGTAGCATAAAATAAAGTGTCATTGTCTCACCTTGGCTCCTGATCCATAGCACCATCAAAACTGAAGGGAACAAAAGCATCTTCAGTCAGTGTTTAAACCACTGAACCAGGACTAAATCAGGACTCAAACTGGTCCAAACCAAACAGGACTAAACCAGGAGCCAAATAACTGGACTTAACGTGACTAAACCCGGACTCAAGCAGGTCTGGGTCTGACTCTCCATCGTGTAATGTTGAGTTTCTTGTTTGAGAGAACGCTGTGGTTTACCAAACATGAACACACCATACATTTAACTGGGTAAAACCTCACACCGACACAATGTTGCTTTTGCGCATTTGCTCAGAGACACTAAACAAAACCACAATGTCCTATTACAAAAACATTCTAAAGGTTTCACTTTTCAAGAAACTAAACTAACATTGTTTGTCAAATCTAAACACATTTTTCTCCTCATATAAACAAAGATTAAGTGGAAAACATTGACTAGAATTTCAATTGTTTTGCTTTAATGCATTAATTTATGCAGAAGAGGATATTACATTTACTCAACTATATAATGTTAGTAGCTTTTTAATAAAATTGAAATCATGGAGATGTTATTTCTTTGTCTAGAATGTTTCAGAAGTATAGTACAGCTGTTTAATGTTTAATCTTTGAAACATTCGAGCCAGAGCTGTAAAATATCAATAGAAACAAGCAGGTGATGGGCCCTAATGGGAAGGAAGACAGCTCCAAAATGTGTTTAAACCAGCAGCATCATGTGACCACTGTGAGGAAGGAGCAGAGCGCAGCCAAAACTGTCAAGGTGCTAAACTTATAATGGTCTGTACATAAGAATATACAAAGAATAAGAAAGTACAATATGTTTATGCCTAATACACTGTACTCTTGGTTAATCTTCACACTGAGAGTTATTCTACAAGTGACAGAAACTTTATGTTGACAATATTAAAGGCTCAATATTACACAAAACTGACTCTTGTGAGTTGTAATAATATTGTTACCACTTCAAAAACATACCCGAAGTTGTGTTTTTGTTCATTCACACGTTTGAGTAACCCTTTATTATTAGTTTGTCTACATCTCCAAAGCTCAAATGCTCTGCCATATAATACAGCTACAGCTCCCTTTTACTTTTATTCTTAATTCAGTAGAGATTGGCAGTTCCAGGGCTGAAATCATCCAAATAATTAAATGATTCTAGTGAAGGTAAACAGAGTTAATACAGTATGTGAGTATATTAAACTGAACAAGACTGAAATAAAATGTAAAGACTCTTTTCTTCTTTTTTTTTTTTTTTGTACAGAACCGAAGAGGATTAACATAATATATATATTTTTATAGCAAGTGATGTAAAAGGGGCACCGACAGAACATATGGGTATCAAATTGCTAAATAAATAAATATAAATAATGTCTGTTAGTCCATAAGCTTCTTTTCTGCTGCAGTAGTAAAAGTGATAAAACATTTGTGATAAGAGCAGCCTCGTGCTTATCAACCATAATCTGTCCTCACATGTCATCAGTGTCAGCAATGTACTTTTTATTAATGTATAATGGAAAACAAAATCAGATAAAAAATAAATGTTTCTTGCCTTGAATTTATAACACAGCCTAGATCTAAGTAGCTTTAATTAGTTTATATTTAGATAACTAATCTATAAAGGGTGTTTATGATTTATTGATTTATTTTTATTATACTGATCAAAAATATGTTGAAATGTCCCATTAAATACTCACATTAAACAAGTACAAAAATCTTCTCTATATGGCCAGGTAAGAAAAAAAAAACAAACCCTTAAACTTAAAGATGCACTAACTGCCACCTTCATGTCTCCATGGTGATAGTATTGCTTTACCTGTAATGTTCCACAGTAAAACATTATGCTTGTCTCTCTTGGAGACGAGCAGATGATGTCACAGACCTATTTTAAAGATGTAAGATGTCTAAGAATTAATGTTTTTCAAAGTATTTTTGTTTAATGCCATACCATGGAACATTACATTACATCTACATGGAAACAAGCAGGAGGCGGACCCACTACCCAAAAGTTTAACACAAACCCAAATGTTTAACATATGTTGTTGTTAAATGTTTAACACATTTAGCATATTTCTGCACAGTTCTTTTTTCAAACAGATTGTGGTAACACAGGAAGTGCCTTCACTAGAATCATTTGAATGATTTCAGCCCTGAAACTGCAATATCGACTGAACTAAAGGTAAAAGGTGTTGACTTGAAAACTACCACTCCATGATATCACAAGGTGGAACAGAGCATTCTGAGGTTTGGAGATGTGGAAAGACTAATAATAAATGGTTACTCAAAGATTAATGAAACAAAGCACAAGCTTTTGAAGAGGTAACAGCATAACAACATGGCTAAAGGCTCACAAGAATCTTGTATAATATAGAATTTTAAATATTCTAAATCCATTGTCATTTTTATTCATGTAAAATTTTGTTTAGTGTATTTTCCCCCCAAAAATCCTAAAGAAATCTACACAAACTGCACCTCTTTTTACCTGAAACCCCACCCCCTTGTCTTTGTCTGTAAATGACATTCTCCCAGTGTCGTGTTGCTTCATATCTTCATTACAAACTAAAATGCTAATATATTTATAAATAATATATTGGTCTGGATCAGAGACAGAGTCACAAGAATTTCATTGCTTTTTAAACAACATCAATCATAAGACTGTCTTTGGATTATAGCCAGAAAAAAGGGAATTTCTTGGATACTACAATTTTCAAAGACAATGTAGAAAATTCTGTTTTGAAAAGTGCCTTAAAGAAATAAAAAAGAATTTGTATCCAGGACTGTGATTTTGAAATAAAATCTTGTGAAATGATGGCAGATTCCAAGATTGTTGAGATAAGAAAGAGACCATCCTAAGAGTGTCTTAATAGAGACGTTCTCCTCATTAGAAATCCACCAAAGACCAAGGAACATGTCATTTTTAGCACCAAATTCAGTCATGAGGCTTAAAAATAAATAAAGCAAATTATCAAGAACAACTGGGACATTAATGAGAGTGACAAGACACTTAAACACATCTTCCCAGAGCCTCCCTTGGTGAGTTTTAAAAGGTGCCCCACTCTCCATGACAAACTGGTCCACAGCTCCAGCCCCCTGCACCAAACACACATGTCTAGGACCTCAACCAACAGGCTCTTATAAATGTAGCAGTTGTCCCCACTGCCCCAGTATACGTCAGACCATCAGACCAGTCATTTCTGGACCATCATTTACAAGAAGAATGTATAATAAAACATTTTATCAATTGCAAAACAACATTTGTAGTTTACAGACTTGTTTGCCGTGCCTGCGAGATCTTCTACATAGAGATGACCAAAAGGCGCCTGCGAGACCTTCTTGTCTGAGCGATCCATACAGGTACAGACAACACAAACTATTCTATGGCCAGACACTTTTTGAACTTTCATAACAGCAATCTTTCTAATCTGCAGGCTCATGGTACGGAGCATGTACCAAACCATATTCAAAAACTTAAACAATGTAAAACTTTCTGGATTTATAAATTACAGGCAACAAAATATCCCGGGCTCAGTGAAGATTTGGACTTCTCTTTGATTTTATAACTAAGTTGCATATTTTCTATGTATATATTTTTTCTGCGTTTTGTTTGCATAAGAGTGTTTATATATCTTCATCCATCCATCTTCTCCCGCATAATCCGGCTGGGTCGCGGGGGCAGCACACTGCCCATTACACTGTGCACCAGACCCAGACCCTATGAGCCCCTCTGCAGGTGGTGAGCCCACAGGAGGTGTTTATATATCTTATATATCTTATATCTTATGGTCTCCCATCGTTCTAATACTGCCATCTTGTGGAGGAAGTGTCCACAGGTGAATCTCCACACTCTGCCCTGTTGGTGGGTTTCCTTTAACTCACATGGTTCACACTCATAATTCTGTTGTTCCGTTGGCTGAAACGCATCGGAACCTTTTAAATTGCCCATCAAGAAGTTGTAAATTCATAAAGGCATTTTATTCTAACCAGTAAGTGCTTTAGGATTCTTGCATATTTATTTATTTATTTTATTTTAAAAATTATTATTATATTTTTTTCCCGAGAGCAGCAAGTCCACAAAGAGTCTTTCCAGAGTTCTTTTAAGGTTGAGTCCGTATATAGTCCAGGATGGTCCGGTCTAGACCATCCGACTGCTGCTTCTCCCGGTTTTATGGAGCCACGCACTGGGAAGCCTCACTAAAGGTTGGTCGTTTTCTGCTCTCAGTAATGTTACATTTTTGTATTCAGATTGATCATTTTAGACTATGATTGGGTTCACACTTGCATTTATTTAGTCCTGGTGTGAGCCCAGTTTAGTCCTGATGTGTATATGGTCATGGTTGAGTCCTGGAATAGTCCAGGTTTAGTTTCACCATTAGTCTCAGTTTAGTCCTAATTTTGCTATTGTAAATGTGCCAGTGTGTACCCACCTTAAACCACGACTAGACAAAGACTAAGACTGAACCAGAACTAAACCAAGACCAGATGAGGATGAAATATTAGACATATTATGAATATCACTACTTTAAATAACATAACTTAAAGGTACAGTATGCAACTTTGTGGAGGAGACACGTCACCTACACGATTCCATGATGGAAATAGAAAATTAAAACCCAATTTTGGAAAATTATCTCTGGAGATAAGTTGTATGCCATATTTTTAAATATTGTAGCCAAAGGATCAACATTTCCCATTTCCATAGAAACAAGCTGGAGGAGGCCAAATAAAAGTCAGGTTTGTGGAGACGCAAGCCCAACCAGCCCAACCAGCGTAAGGAAGCATTCTGTTCATTTTTCAGTGCAATAAACACAACCAAAATGAGAATAAAAGAAAACATGATTTAATTTTTTATTTAAGGCTTTAAGTAGAAGTACAAAGTGACCAAAATAAATATCTCATAGTACTCATAGTGGGAGAAGTAACTAAAAAGAGGCATTATTTAACAAAAAAAAAAAAAAAAGTGTCTCTGTGATCCCTGTGTTATATTGTGACTGCAGGCGCTGAGGAGCCCACTGGACCTGTGGATTTAATGGAGGAACAAAAAGAAACTGGGCCAGGCCTATGGAGGACTCAGAAACAAGTGATGACGGAAGACGGCACGCCTGGAGAAAAATGACAATGATGATGAAACGGACTACAAGGACGCTGTGCCTCATGGTGACAACCACAGAGATGATTGTGAACTTCCACAAACACGGGCAAAACAACCAGCAACCTCTCTGTCTGGAGGTAGTGGAGAGGGTGACCGTGATTGAGGACCTGTCCTGCGGCATTCACAGCCTCATCTGTGGGGAAGGCCCAGCAACGCCTTTACTACTCGAGGAAACTGAGAAGCACCAACATCCCCAGTCCACGGATGGTGAACTTCTACAATGTACCATCAGAAGTGTTCTGATGTCTGCATTTTTAGTGTGGTCCTCTTGCCGCACTAAGGCCGACCTACACTCTCCAGCGGGTGGTCAAAACAGCGGAGAAAATCACTG
>JACN01082243.1:0-29107 GCA_000787155.1 Scartelaos histophorus | reverse complement strand
AAAAACACAGCCAATCAGATGAGAGTGAGAATGAGAGAATGAGATTTCAACATGAAATCTTACTCTGCTTTAGCCAATCATCATTACATATCCTGGCCTTACCAAAGGAAGCAAAAAATAAATCGTGTGCCTGTACGCGAGTTGAGTGAGATGCCACTTTCAAAACGAGTAGGTTCAGTAACGCGCAGTAACGGCGTGTTGGTACCGGTAACGGCGTTACAACTATAGATAAAGTAACTCGTTAGATTACCCGTTACTGAAAAAAATTACGTTGTTAGTAACGCCGTTAATTTCAACGCCGTTATTCCCATCACTGCATTTGAGTCTGACGAAAGTGAGGCACGAGAGGAACCTGCGCTTCATCTACCTCCGGAGTTGGCGGAGTTGTTTAGAAGTGACACAGAGGAAGAAGAATTTAGTGATTTTGAGTAACATTGATGCTTTGGTAAACTTGTTAGCATGTTCTTTATGCTATAGTTATCTGAATAAATGTTAGTATGCTAGGTTAACATATCAGACACTTATGGCAGTTCGTTGTCTATGCGTCATGCAGCTGAATGTGTTATATTAGCATATGTACACCTTTTAACGCTGTTGTTCTTTAATCTGTTATTTTAAATTGCATTTCAAGATGCAATATATACGTTTTTTCTTCTTTATTATGCATTTTTGGCTGGTGCGACTTATTCTCCCGAGCAACCTATACTCCGGAAAATACGGTATTAATAATTTTTAAAAAGCAGAAGTAACTTTAAGAACCTTTTGTAGCATTATTCTGTTTTCTATAGTTTAATCAAATGTGCACTGGACAAGGATTGATGTGACTCATATATTTCAGTGTTCCTACCTCTCAATAATGTCCGCGATGACACAAGCAAACATCTGGAGTCCTTCTGGAAGCTGTAGAGCCACTGGGAAATAGAAAATGCAAAATATCAAGGTTATATGGCTGTGTTGGAGTGACAGCGACAACTTATTTAATAAATCCTCAACTCTGGAGCTATACATAGCCTTTGCCTCTAGTTCAGAGTACTGCACTGACAGCTAATAGTGACATTGCAGGGCATTTTCTCTTCACACTGTTGGTTTATTTTAGAAGGACTGCTGGAGATGCAGTCCATACCAATAATCAGGGTTCCAACTTACAGCTCAGAGTCAGTGCATAGCCATTAAACTATACAGTGTATTTCCTCTGTCCCATGTCTAAGACTGGCACTATGTCTACAGCTGATTATGAGTCATACATCACCTCACTGCTACTGAGCACACTTCAGTCCCACAACAGTGTCAAATTATGATGAAAACTGAGTATTTAATAAGGATACATTTACATACTACAGTCAGTACAATGTGACACTGAAATGAAGATGAAGTATATGGGTGTAGGATTGTAGGCACATATGATATGTCTAATAATGTAATTCAGAGATGGGTAATAAGAGACTCTAATACACCAAGTATTTCATTTGATGCTCTGCTCAGTGGGAACGGGACGAGAAACAATTTTCTCAAGACAATTTTCACGAGATGGATCCATGACAATGAGACAAGACAGCATATTTTATATAGTATATATAATATGTAGAACGCGTGAGCCAGATCACGATTCACAGTGTTTTATTTATTATGTTTATAAGGTTTGTTGTCATCGTAGTACTTGCTAAGTGTTACTCATAAGCACTTTCTTTTGTTTTAGAAAAAGAGTCAATCACTTTCAGTCTTTAATGCCAGGTTTGAAAGCTACAAGGATGTTTGCCTGCACATGAGCCCTGATGAGCTCAGGTCTCTCACTAATGTCACGTCTTTCTTGAATAGCTCACTTTGAATGGGAATATTGAGTTTCTTAGGTTTGTTCCAATGGGGAATTAAAGGCCTTTATAGAGCAACATAGACTCTAGTGAAGGAGCAGAACCTCACAGCCCTGGTCTGGAGACATCCAAGGAGTATGCAGTACATACATCTTTTCTTTTCCAAGGAACTCTGAGTATAATTGTTGGAATTAAAAACATCATATTGGCTACACCAGATACCAATAGTAATATCCAATTAAACTTTTCACACAACCTTTAATAGGAGGAATTAAAGGTACTGTGGAAACTTTCTTAGCCACCGTGCAAACTGTGATAAAAACAATAATAAGGGTATGTTCACATTTTCACATAGATAGCATCAAACTTAGGACCAAATTCTGGCTCACTAAAAAGCTGGACTAGACCAGAACTAAACCAGTAATGTCTAACTCCTATGGTGAAACTTTTTTAAACAATTGTCTTGAATCCACTTCATATGCTTAGTAGACAGAAATAAGAGTGACAGAGGTCATTGTCCACTGAAAAAGTGATACAGAAGAGAGAAAAGAGATACAGGACTACATTCATACAATACTCCCTACAACTGTACAACACACTGTTATGTAACGAATAACCCCATGTCCTGTCAATAATCATATCATGTTGCACTGTCTTTTTATAACCTCTTGTATATAGTCAAGATTTTATATTTTATTACTTATTTTTTGCATTATTTTATTAGTTATTTTCCTATTTATTGACTTGTACATATGCATTAATAAAACAATGTCTTAGTTGACACCTGTCTCTTGCTAACTTTTTTGCTACTTATTTAGAATTTATTATTACCATTTATATTTTTACATTATAATGTGATGTGTGAGCTACTGTGACCAAATAATTTAGCTTGTGGATCAATAAAGTTTGTCTAAGTTTAAGTCTAAGATTAAGCAAGTATTCAGCACATGCCTTCCCTTATGTAATCATTATGACTTTGGGTCTGCAGAACATTTAACAATCAACAGTGGGACAAACAAAACCTAAAGGAGGCAGAGAAAGGATATCCAGAGATAGAGTGATAGATGGAGAGACAGATGGAGTGATAGCTGTAGGGTGGGGAGGAGGAGTAGCAGTGTGTATTACAGATGAAAGGTTAAGGGATCACAGACACGCCCCATGCAGACAGTGAGAGACAGGTCATTACAGAGAAAAGGCCAAGTTTATTAACACACAAAGGTTTCAGAACACACCTCTGCCACAGCTGACAAAAGCAAAGAGCTCTCTCCATCGACAGATTACTAAACAAAAGGTGAACCACAAACTGCAGGCCAAACTGAAAGTGTAACCTATGTGCTGCCATGGGTCTAGAGACAAACAACTTTCAATCGCTGAGAAACGGTATAACACTCTCACAGCACAGTGCAATGCCGCCTATGGCCTGTCTAATGCTTTTACTGTCATTTTGAAAGAACCCAATACCTACAATTACATTAAAGGTATATGGTCAAATTCACAATTTTACAAAACCAAGTTCAATTGCATCTTTAAGAGGTAATTACTGACTACAACTATTGGCTAAATCCACCCGTCACTCACTGAGATCATGACAAACTGACAAATAAAACTGGAGAATGGGGAAAAGCAGCATGTATTATAACACTGAAACATGATCATCTGCTTTTTTCCAGTATATCACAAAGAAATAATCTACAATATTATTAGATAATAGTGGAAATAAGTTAATTCACAAAGGCAATTTCCACTGGCTGATAACATTACCTATTCCTTTGCGCACTGATAGGAAGTTACATTTCAATTATGGACTTCTTTTTCATTCAAAAAGAAAAGTAAAAGGATTTGTTAAATCTTACCTCTTTTAGCCTTTGCTTGTCTCACTCTCCATACCGTCTTGTGGATTTCAAAATTGTAATTTGAAGGAAGGGCCTTGATGGCCTCCTGGAGTTCAGGGTCTTCTAGGATTTCATCTGGGATCTGATTGGCGACTCTTCGTGGTCCTCTCACTGAAGACACAAGTAAATAACACAATTTATTTTATTTTTAAGTATTAAATATGCTACATATATTATGTGCAATTAATTAGCTTGTATTATTTGGTTGATGGCAAATGCAGTCGTCCGAACATAACTTTCACGATCACTGAAAAAACCCTAGTAATTTGGAATAGATAAAGTGACTCCGGCTCAGTATAAGAAGAAGTTTCGCTGACGGACCCAAACCTCGGTAATTTGATCACAGTTCCCACCAGTAGCGTGTTGTGTCTTTGAGCAAAACACTTCTCCGCCTTGCCCGTGCCCATAGTCAGTCCGGTTCATATTTGGAGTCATTTTCAGGGGATGAGATGAACGGAGACAAACCCTGTGATACTTGTGCTTTTATCACATTTTTAAAAAGCCCGACACATCCTGCTCGACCAGCATCATTATAAACATTGAAAATATGTTTTTAATGGCCGTAATACTTGCCTGTTGCCTTTTTCACAGGAACAACCTGCGTGTCGGTAGCGGGAGCTGCCATCTTTTATAATCCAAACACAGCACACGTGAGGAAGGGAAAGGCTGAACCAATCGAACCGCGATAATGGCAGGAAAACGAGTAGAGCGCCGACATGATCGATATCACTGATTGAACGGAGGTAGACCATCATAAACTAAATGAAATGTATTATAAATACTAACACTAACTTAAAACATCAGTGTTATATATCACTGAACAACTCCGAACAAGCGCTATAGGCTAAAGCGTTTACTAAATAAATGAATAAATACATGAATGAATGAATAAATGGATAAATGAATACATGTATGTATGTATTACATACATACATGTGTCACTGTGCGACCACTTTGGCTTTTTAAATTTTATAAAAATTGTTCTCCCCAGTGAGGGGAAATAAAGATGACCATGAGGTGTAACAGACCCAATACAGAATTAATATTCCATCATTTATCATTTAACCTACGTTAAACAATCGGGGTCTTCCCTCTCTTGAGAATATTCAGAAAACCAGATCTGTTTTGCCCAAAAGTATAATTTGCAGGTACATTTGCGTCTGCTTGTCATAGCTTAGCTCTGTCCTGATTTCAGAGTTCACTGGCGTCTAGGCGTGTTTTTGTTGGTGCTGTGCGCTATCGTGTTTCCTGCGGTGTGGGCCAGTGTCTGTAGCTGCACGGTGCAGGGAGGCAGCCAGTTAGAGGCTTTGAGCAGGATGCTGCCCGCTGGAGCCACGCAGCCACTACAACACACTCTGTCCTGCCGAGCGCGCGTCAAGCAGCCACGATCTGATCCATTGGCGTAAAGCCGAGAGGTCTTCTTAGACAACATTAGAAATGTAACAACTGAGGGTGGAAAGACGAGCGAGGAAAGGGGGATTCTAAAGAAGACATCAAAGTCTGCATTATTAAGGAGGATTTGAGGAGACTGCGTCCATAATCCAACATCAGAGGCGGAATCCAAATAACTTATGTTAATTAGAGATTCTAACGAATATGATACAATTCCTGTGGATCTGGAGAAACAGCGGGGAAGACTGATGCTGGCCAGATGATTTAAACATTTGCTCATTTGTGGAGATATCCTGTTAATCTTCCGACACCCCAAAACTGACTCGGGAGCTTTTTGCGTCCTCCAAAAAGGAGTTGGCTGTGCGGGTCCTGGGCGCGCTTTACGCGGTGGAGACACGCGTTCGTGTTGTATGTGATTTTTTTTAGGAGTCTTGAAATGATTATTTTACAAACTTTGCTTTGAAGGTCTTTTCATTTATTTTCGGTGTGTGCTCAGTCGTATGCAGACTGCAGTGTGAGATCCAGTGCAGTGAAGAGTAAGTGACTGTGAAAAGGCGAGATCCATATCTTCAAAACTACAACCTCTCCAACTTCAAGTCTGGAATATAGGAGTAGATGAATCTCAGAGGGCAGCGGAGGACGAGCACATAAAGCCTGCAAAATGTTCAAAAGAGGTAAGTAGGCTACTTTTAACTTTTCTTCTATGACACCTTTTTTTATCTCGTCAATCTCCCTCGACGAAAACCTCATTGGCTGCACCCTCTGGCTTTGGTTTACACCACCCAGTTTTGTGGCTGTCGATCTTTGATGGTCAGGTTGTAGATAATATGAAATATATCTTATCTAATATGCTGCACGCTGCATGACTGTGTGTCCAAGGCACAAGAGATGCGCAATTGGGCGCACATGTTTCAATTGCCCAACTCTAGGTTCCCGAGGAGAGGGACATTCATCATTACTATGTAGGCAACATGGACATGACATTATGATATTAATACAGCTGATGCCGCAGTGCAGTTTATGAGTTGTACCTGGGTCACAAGGCTATCTCTGCACCCGCGCTCCGGCATTATTATTTTCTGTGTGTCACTACATCTCGGTGTGATGGATCAAACCGCGGTTCACAAGGTTATTCTCCGTTGGCTACACACTATATTAACAGCTCAGACCCTTAGCCCCTCGTATCAAACTCAGACCTTTAATATTACAACTTTCAGGATGGAACGATAGCAGCTGATGGGATTCAGACACTTCAGACACGTCCATCAATTATTTGTATAAGCAGTAATTGGCTGCAGCTATAGTGACTGTCAAGGTAATGGGTGATTGAGAGCTATGGGCATGGTGAAACTTGTTATGAAGGTGCATTATTGTTATGTACCTTGGTTTGCATTATTTTTCTGGGGACACAGAACCTCATGGGACCCACTGGAGCCAAAATAAGATTTGTGTTTCTCTGACTAGAACTTGAAGACATCAGTGTTATAAACTGTCTGATGGAAATGGTCATAAAACAATATAAACAAGCCCCACTTAAATTTATTGGGAAGCCTGTATGCAGTAAATGTGTTGCTCCAGATAGCCTGGGGGGCAGAGGGGAAACAGCATGTTTTTCTGGCTGCCATCAGATTGCTTATTTCTGTTTGAACAGTTGAGTTGAATCGCCTCATGTTGACGTGTCTGAATGTAGCTGGAGTCACTTTTCACGGGGAAGGCCTGTTATGGAAGCAGAGATGCAGGGGCTTATGCACATAAAACAGAGAATGCTGAAGAAAAAAATGATGTGTGGGTGAACATTTTGAGATTGTTTAAAATATTGTGTTTTAAATAATACATTCAAGTGGTTAACAATTCATAATATGTCAAAATCTATAGCTAGCTGCCCCATTAGAAGAGAAGCAATCTAAAAAGATTAATTCAGTTTCATATTTCACCCAAACTGCAACAGAGCTGCATTGGCCAAGTGTTTGTCGTTAATAAATAAAACTGTTGACAGAGTAAAAAAAAGAACATAAAATAATGCAGTGATAGTACTGGATGTCAATGGTAGCTGTTCGCTTGCTGGCAAATTCTGGATTTCATTTTGCACCTCAAATAACACATTGTAGGGAGTCTGGCTGATACATGGATGCTAGATTTACTATTTCCCATTCATAATGTTAACACTATTGTGGAAGCCTCTCTTGCATTTGGTTTCCAGCAGGGTTTTTGGCTGTCTTCATTTACTGGCTTGTCATTTTGGATTTATAGATATATGTACTGATGGATAATTAATGATGTTCTGTGGTTTACTGCAGGTGTATTAAAATGTGTTGCTCATTTGCACATGGAACATTTTTGATCAATCTTATGAGTATTTTGTGGTATATAACCATGCGGACTTCTTGTCACTGTAGTTGTATTTTAAAACATAGTGTCTGTCTTGTTCTCAGCATTCCTCTTTTCCTCAAAACCAGTGAGCCATAGAGTGGGCACAAGGGAAGATCTGTCAGAACAGCTCTGAATTGGAAAGGACAAGTTGTCTACTGAATGTATACTACGCCGAGACGTGCCATAATTGCTTCTATACTATTTGCAATTATCGAAAAATGAACAACCTTTTTAGTATTCATTGGTATTCAGAGCTGTAAACAAGCATACAAAATCTATACAGCACAAACCATCAACAGAGTACAACAATGCTGGCACCCCTAAAATTGAAAATTATGAATAAATCATAGTATGTACTAATGAGGTGCTCCGCAATAAAGGAATGTTTTTAAGCAAAACTTTTAACCACGCCATTTTAAAGGTTGACACAATATAATCTTTAATTATTATTAAGAAGCAAATGCAGAGCAGCAAGAAAACTATTAAAGTAGATGTAGGTGTGCAAAAAACATGCAACTTACTAAAGTTTGTAAGGAGCCAGTAAATATTATGCAGTATTTTAGATAAAGAATTAAAGCTGATTAGTAACCATTACAAATTTCAATACTACTAAATGATGTGTTTAAATGAGTGTTTACTTTAGTTTTTCTTTTATTTATTTATGTTATTGTTTATGTTTATTGGAAACTATAAATCTATTAAAAACATAACACATGAATCTTCTGAGAGTAAAATGCAGGACAATCACTCATCCTTGGGGAAAATCATATAAAAAGATCAATATGAGAAATGTCGATACATATTTACATCCTATACAACATTGTTACAAGTTAACAATACCGTAAGGACACAAACACAATACAGGGACTGGGTTGTGAATCACTTCTGAGAATCACTTCTGCATTGAAAACTGCAGATGTGATGATCTTTGATGCACTTTGATGGATGATGTATTTAAAGTGTCTTGATGTTTTCATTTGGCCGTATATTATGGACAAGTATGATGGCCCCCTGCAAGCTGCATGTATCCACAACCTGTGTAATGCTCTGAAAACCTGCTATGCATCGGCTGTAATTAAACACTCACATAATTTGTGCCTAGCAGCAAAAACATGCAGAGCCTATGATAAGCACACCTAAATGTGAGACCAAATCACTTAACCTGGGAACCAACTAGAGACTCATTTATCATGCTTCATTGGCATTTAACCTGCTCAAATACATACATAACGTAAAGTATAGTGGGTTAGAGTAAAATATGTAAATACAAATGTATGTATAAATTGCAAATGGTCTTTAATAATCACATTTTGCTCAGTTCAAGGGAAAATGATCCACTGTGACTCTTCTGTGAATATTAGGCAACATGGTGACTGCTCGACTATGGGAAAAAAAAAATAAATAAAAAAAATCACAATTATTTATAATAGAGAGCACAATTTTTAAAAATGATTACTTCTGTTCAAAAATGTACAAAATAAATAAAAGTTTAGATTTCTTAGTAATGACTTGTTTGTAAAGCCACTGTAGATAGACCAATGACTTGAATGGCTCTAGTTTTGCAGGGTAGAATGAACACACATCATTCTGAACAAAAAGTAATTCATTCTATTTTCCATTACAACATTTCAGTAATTGAACACAGCAATAATTGAAATTACAATTATAAATTTGATTAATTGCACAGCCCTACTAATTACCACTCTTGTCTCAGGCTACTGCGAGAGAGAATTTCCCTGGACTAGTGGAGTTAAATTGAGCTTTATTTTATATTTCCATTGGCATTTTGTTTATGAAATGTGCCATATAAAAAGTGTATTGGATTGGAAAATATAATGTTTATTTATTTAGTCACATTATTATTCATTTCTAGTGCTCTTTAAACACCTTTGCAGTACAACCTGAAGACCTTCTTCCTTTCTGAGCAACTCAAAAACTCTGGGGCTTCTGTTATACTTGATCTTCTGCTTCTTACTGTAGATTAGATGTCAAAAGGTGCACAGACCATTCAAAGACCCAGTGCATCTATGCTCCGCTCAGCTTCATCACAGACATAAAAAAAATATTTAACCATCTCAATAACCATAAAGAAGACCGTACATTAAACAACAAGCTAATGAAGCACCATTCAATCCCTTTACAGCTTAAATCTTTTCATATTTCCAAAAATAATACAAATAAATCTAACTCTTCCCTAAAGTAATATGAGCTTCAAAAATATATTGTAGGAATTATCATGACAGACTTATGAACCATTTACACAATCATAATCAATGAACCATCATAACATGTTTGCTTTTCATTCAGATTTGGCAGTATTTACGATCTATTTCATGTTTTTCCAATATTTTGTGGTTCGTATCAGTAGCCGGCTGCAGTAACAGATATGGAAAATCCCAGTGTAATCCCTATGCAAGTGAAGTGAGATGACAAAACCTGCAGCAGCACAAACTCCCTGCCCATCTCTGAGAGCTGGAGAAAGTTCTCTTTGAAGCAGAATAGATTTCCCTCTTAAATGATCATGTGCTTAATCCTGTGCCAGTGTCAGACGCAGCTCTCGCTCCCCGTCACCGCTGCATTGTTACACTTTGCAGGAGAGAGTGAGATTGAGGTAGTGCGGATGGACCAGATCTGCAAAAGAGGAACTTTGAAGATACGTGCGAGAAACATAAAACCCAAATCCTTAAATCTGACTAAGCTTGCTGTAAATAGCAGGGATCTAAAATGGCTGACAACCTTTTGAAGATTTGCTAAAAATAGAAAGAAATGGGAGATGCACTGACTATACACTGTAACTAACTACTAAACTGAAAATATCTTATGAAGAAGATCTGACAGAAATATGCAAAACAACTGCAAATCACATTTAATTTTGTTTTGGTCAGAGTCAGAAAGAATTAGTGATGGAAAGTGCACTTTTAGCCCTGCTACTTTAAAGTCCAAGTTGTGGAGGGTCTTCTAGTAGGTTGAAGACCCTCCACAACTTCTTCTACCTACTAATCAAGGTGTTACTGCTTTCCCAGGAATGTTCCACGGTATGGCATTAAACATATCCTTCTAGCCTTTCTTCATTACATGTGTTTTCATTGCTCAAAAATACAATTGTTCCTTTTGTAAATTGGTATGACTCTCCACAGATCTGAATTGTAATGTAATATAATGATATGATTTGCTTGTCTCCCTTGTAATATATAGTTTTAATCTATACTGTGGAACATTTTAAACAAAACAGTAATGTTTCCATGGAGACAAGCAGGTGGCAGAAATGTTTTGCAGTGCACCTTTAATGATGCTCATGCTGATCAAATTCACTTACTAATGAGTACATAAGTCCAAGATCATGTCTGTAATGAAAATCCCATTACTTTCCGTGCAAGCTGCAGTGCAATGACAACTACCTGTGTAAAAACTAGGCTATATGGTTTGTTTTTCCTAATAGGGGAGATGGGGCTAGCTTACCAAGTAAACAAGGCTTTGAAGCTAAATTGACTAAAGGACATTGCCAATAATAGGATTGGTGAGTCAGATTTATTATTACATCGGCTCTGTTGCTGCATCCCAATCGTCTTATTTAGCCAAAGGAGCCTGTTCAAATCCAAAAGCCATTTATTTAGTGGCCAATACTCATGAGTGATTCCAGGAAGCCTCTGGCACCGAAGCATCATATGACACCAAACACGAGAGGATAAATAATTAACTGGAGCAGCAGAGTAAAGACAGAAATGCCCAGCGCAAGTCACGTTTTACCAATCACTTCTTGTTCCTCACCCAAGAGCCATTTCCACATTGGCCTGTCCTCCATTTTCCCATGAATGAGGTTATGACTGTCTTATTGATGTAGTCTGAGATACATGTGAATGATTCAAATCCACAGGAGGCTCCAACACCTACAGAGGGGGTCAGGGGTGAAAATGACACAGCCTGCGAAGGAGGGGCAATAAAATGCAACAAATGTCCATCGTTTTGGCCTTTCGAAATCTTTGGCTATGTGCAGAAATGCCACCTCCAAGCTCCGTGCTGAAAATTGGATGCAGGGATGATCATTAGCCGGTGATAATGAGGTGAAAGAGACAAACAACCTAAGCCCTGTTGGTTTTTCTAATATTAATAATTAATTTGTGATTAAGTGGCTAATTGGTATGTAAAGGTCAATGTCAATGAGAATACCATTGATCTTAGGCGATGTGGGAGGGGACAGGGGAAGGAGCTGCTGTCCAACTCCCCTCTCTCTCTTTTTATTTTCCTCTCCTGAGCCCTCCTCCCCAGGCGACTGGAGCTTTTGTGCAGAGGACAGCAATTCGACTTTAGCGGCACCTGGGCATGTGCCCTTTTGGCATTGAGACTTGGTAGGTCCTTAAGATGGAGTGGCATATCCACACACAGAGCAGAGGTGAGCAGAAAGGAGAGAAAGCAGCTTATGTCACACAGACTGCTAGTCCTAATAAACTAGGCTTTGACATTTTACTTATACCCAGTATCCCCCAGGGCTGCACAATGAATAAAAATACAGATTTATCAATATCTGCAATAAATGTTATCATAAAAATATGACTGCAATAAAGAATACAAACGGGTGACAGATTGTGTAGCAAAATATTACTGTCTGTATTTGCTATCTTCCCTTATGACTTATCTTTTGAGCTTGCCCATAAATCATCTGTTGTTTTTTGCAAGGCAGTAGGTTATGTTTTGATTTGGCAGGATTGAAACTGGATACAATTCTTTAACATTTTCTTTTTTCCCCCCTGTATTTTTACATTTTCATTGGACAGGACAACCAAATCATAGTTCCTTGCAGTTCTGTGTAAAAGTGTCATTGTAAAGATCCTTTTCGCAGCTGCAGTTCACTTCTGTCAAAGAGCATGACATGAACTCAAGGTAATTACATCTTCAGATTACACCGGTTTAAAGTTACCCACCTCAAAATCAAACTTCAGCTCCTCGTGCTATAGAAATGAAAAGTATGCAGCTATAGCGGGATGAGGGAGAGAACAACAAGAATAGGATTTGATTGTGAAGGCTGCTGTGTGGTGTCAGTCCTCTCAGGTCTTGCCTCCGAGCAGCCCGCTTTAATGAGGGCCTCCTGTCAGGGCCACATCTGAGCTCACACACTGTAATATCTCTGTGTGCTGTGTCCTGGCAAGTCTTATCAGAGCCCCGCTGTCTGTCACCACACTCACACCAACCAGTGCAGCAGAGTGAAGCCTAATTACACCTGTATGCAGAGGACAGCCTAATAATACAAGCAGGTATTATGACTCAGGTATCACTATGATAAATGTCTCAAGTATATACATGCCAAACGTTTAAAGACTTCAGATTAAGCAATATTCTGATCTATGTTCTAATGTTTCCTCATCACAAACATACCTATTGTGTTTATTCGTCCGTTCAACGCACAATCCCTGCAGATTTGTTCCCTCAAACACAAAACACAACCTGTGATATCATATTGTAATACAGGAAGTGGTCCACTGTGTTTTTAAACTTCACACACCTTCACTAGAATCATTTGGATGATTTCAGAGCTGAAATTGCCAAACTCTACAACAAAGGATAAAAAGGGAGCTGTTAACTGTAATGTTTGAGCTTCAGAGATTTAAAGAATAATTAAAATATGTGTGAATAAAACAAAACACAACTCCGGGTATGTTTCTGAGGAGGTAGAAACATTTTAACATGGCTTAAAGCTCACAGGAGTCAGTTTTACGGTAAGATAGCTCTTGACCTGTGCCCCGTCCTGATCCATAATGTGGTTATTTCTTTTACAGTGGGTCTGATATGGAAAATTTGAGGTTTTCTTGCTCTGCTTTTTCTTTTTGTGTTCTTCCTGCTGTTTCCTTTTCGCATTCCTTTTGGTGTTCCTTTTTTCGTATGTGAAACGCCCACATTATGGATTGGGACACGGGTCATTGGATCAGAGAGCAACAAGTTCAAACGCTGGATCAGGGAGGACACTGAAATCAGGAAACGAGGCACTGACAGCATTAACCGTGATGACGGAGTGTTCCTCCTTTCACACACCTGGGACACCCTCCTCCAGAGACCACCAGGTGACGGGAGGCGTGGTCAGTCTGAACCACCTGCCAGGTCCATCAGGCTGACCACGCCTACAGGACGTAACAACAGCTGATACACGACACGTCACCACCAACACCGGGGACAGTTTTGAGGAAAGATTTAGCACTTCTGACAAAGGAAGAATCTAGATTTTTAGGGTTTAACTGGACAAATCCTTTTAAATTTTACCATTTCATCTTGACATATTACATTTCATTTTTGTATTTTTCCTTTCTTTTAAACAGAGAAGCAAATTAACTACAATTTATACCACAATTGTTTATTTTTTGTTATAATATGGTAAAGTATTTGCATTTAGCTCTGTTCATCTCTTAATCATTGAAAATATATTATGTCTGCGTCTCTTTCCTTTCCATTGAACATTCTCTGAGGGTCTATATACCGATTTATAAGCAAAAAAAATCCAAAAACTATTGATTGCAGCGATGGCACTTTGATGCTACTGCTGCCAATGTAATACAACCATGAATACAACTCATACCACAAAATGCTGAAAGATAAATTGCCACGAGACGGTGCGCACATGTGGAAAATAATATTGTAATACATGATTTCCTTGTATTGCATTTGGCATGAACAGAAAAGGGGTTAGATTGTGGCGGGAAAGCGTTGGAAAACACGGCTACAACAATGACAGCGAAAAAGATAGAATCATAAAAGCTGTGTGGCCAAAACGGTTAACAAAACTTCATGATTTATTTATGATTAATGGTGTCGAAATCTTGTTGGGGCTCGTTTTCGTTTACCCAATCTCCTTTTTCATCTCGGGGGAATTGTGTCTCATCCCATCGCAGCTATGGGCGTCGCTGCTATTCAGAACTTGTAATTTTTTTTGTTTGACTTTGAATTCATGTATAATGTATAGCAATATCAGCGTGTGTAATCATTTTATACCCTGTTATCACTGCCCCAGTCATTTTCCCTTGTCCCAAACATGCCACTGACATGTTCTTTTTTTCCTCCTACAATCAAATAAGCGTCAAGTAAAGTGGTCTTTATTTAGCTGCTGCTTGTTTGAATAATTCAGGCGTAGTTTTGATACTGAGGTTGCAGCCAAATGCAGACAATATTCCAGCCTTCTTTAAAAGCATCAATTAGCACTTCATTGTCATAAATATTTTAAGAGTGGAACAGGCAGATCGGGGCTGGCTCCAGATGCCGGTGCATAAAATTGCTCGAGGAAAGACTGTGAAACACTAAAACGAGTTAAAGAGAGAAGTGGATGGGGCTCATTTAAAAGGCAGGACTGGGGACAGATGGAATTGTAATTACTGATTATAAGCCAAGGTCTTTTTTACAATCTCATATCTTGTCTCTGAATCTCGTTGACCTAAGACGTCTGAAAAAACAAAACTACACTTGAATTGTCTTTAAACTCATTGTAGTTTGTCTTGTTACTTACAAAATCCATTAAATAACTAATATGTGACAACAGGTGTTTTTTGAGGTTTTATTTTGTGTTTCTAAACCAAAAATCTGCTTGAATTTTTGGGGTTATCTACTTTTTCCCTTTAAACTTTATTAATATTTTTAGTATAGGGTCTGTCACCTGCTTATCTCCACAGTATAGATGAAACCTACATATCACAAGTATATTACAGTACTACGCTACATTACAGTTCAGATTTGTGTAGAGCTGTACACAAGCTATACACAAAATAACAGAACATATCGCCTATAATAAAAACTCATAAAAAATGCTGTAAAAAGATTATTCCAAATACCAAACAAACTTGCAGTGTAATTTCAGCGGTTTTCTGGTAAATGTTACAGTCCAATAACTTTTTGAGCAATACTAGGGGGCTATTCTACACACATTTCTGATCTGTTATAATCTTGTTTCCTCATCGCAAACATACAGGGAGTTGTGTTTTATTTCATTTACACATGTTTAACACACAAACTCTGTATATCTAGTTCTTCTCTCGAACAGAAAACACTCCATTCTAAATATTATTCTATTTTTGAGCAACAGTGTTACGGCCCAGCTCTGCTAGGGTGTGGGAAGTAACAAAAAACACCAAGGTGGAAAATGGAATAAATAAGTAAGGTAAAGTTTAGTTAACAGGTGAGTAAAAGGTTTAACTTAACAAAACAAAATATCTACATAACTAAACCAAGTAAAGAAACAACACAACAGATTTAACATAAAACAAGTTTTGTGCTAAAACGGGTCACATGAGTTCCCAAGCGATTAACTAAGGGACACCAAAATAAACCAAAACCACAAATGTCCCAAAGAAAACCACAAACAGAATCGAGTGACCAAATCAAAAGGCACAAAACAGAACGAACTAAACCAAAACCGAGTGTCTCAACACACAAAAGTCACGTATTAGTACAAACAAAGTGACAAAAAGTCACGTATTAGTACAAACACAAAGTGACAAACACAAATGAGACACATTGCCAGACTGGTCACAAAGACCATCAGCCCTGAACAGGTGCTGTGATCTTCTTAAATAGGGGGAGGAGGCTGGAGGCGGGGCCAGGTGAAGGGATGCTCCACCAATCAGGGACCAGGGCTCAGGCAGCAGGAACAAAATGGCAGTAAAACACACAAAAATACAAACTGAAGGCCTGGGGCAGTAACAAACAGAATATTGAATAAATGGATATGTTTAAAATGCAAAACATCTCCATGGGGACAAGTTAGGCAATGCACCTTTAAAGCCACTATACCTACAGCGTTTTAACTATTAACTCTTTAAGGCTAATTAAGGTGTAGTTTTGATAAAGTGGTAGCAAAACCAAACCGTGTCTCCAATTTGCTCCTTATATTTTTACCATATCACAATTGACAAAGGCCGACTGTTGCTTCATGACTTCATCAAATTGAAAGTGGTGCAGAACGGACCTTTTCACACCCTTTGCTTGTGTCTCTGGATAAGGCCGGGCTCTTTGACATTTGTGTGTTTTCTCTCTCTCTCCCTTCGCTAACAAGGATTGCACTTCAGCCTTGGCGCACACTCAGAGGAACGGTTCGCGCCATGACGACTTTGCATCAGAAAATAGCGGGCACCAAACTCCACAATAGAGGTGCAAGGTGCTGTTTTGTGAGGTAGAGATAAGTATGTTAATGAATCTAGTAGTTGGTCAAAAGTACAGAGAGAGTTCTGGAGTAAAATGACACGCTCGGCTGGATTAGGGGGGCTCGGGTATGATGCAAGAATATTGCAGAGTGTGCTTTTTGTTTTGATACACCCTCTTGTTTTTTGGGTAGCTTTTTTTTTCCCGCATGTGTTAAAATTGTGTTTCTAAATTAGCCAATGGTGAATAAATTACATAGTTGTCTGGCTCTGTATCAAGCAAATGAATCGTCACCCAAATCTTCAATGATCTAATGACATAGTATAGAATAATATGATGAAAAATGTATAAATGATACCTTGAAAATACTGAATACATTTTCTTATTACTAATACTCACCTATAAATTGAGGCAATACTATCTGTACAATTACTTCTTTTAGTGTTGTGCAGTTTTGTATTCTATTCAAACTTCTATTGAAATAAGAATAAGAATAAATAAATAATTAAATAAGAATCAGAGTTTGTTGTGTTTGTTTCAGGTTTGTCTAGTGCATCCAAATAGAAGTGGAAGTGGAAGATTTATTAAAAAATACAGCAATTTTTGTATTTTTTATTTTATTTTTTTTAAATTACAGAGCCTATTACCTATAATAAACTATTCAAAACACCAAACAAACTTGCAGTGTAATCACAGGGATATTTCAAAAGCAAATTTTACTGTCCAAAAAGTTTTTGAGCAATACTTAAAGGGACTATATTTCACACATTTCTGATCTGAGTTAAAATACTGTTGCGAGTTGTGTTTTGTTTCATTCGCACATGTTTAACACACAAACCCTTCATATTTAGTTATTTTCTTGAACATAAAACACTCCATTTCAACTTAATAATAAAGGAAATCTCCAGGAATACAGTCCAATGTGGTTTTAAACTCTATACAACTTTACTTAAATTGTTGGGATTATTTCAGCACTGGAATTGCCCATCTTTACTGAACAAAAGGTAAAAGTCAATTGCTGTTAACTTGAAAACTACCACTTCATGACATCATAAGGTGGAACAGAGCGTTTTGAGCTTTGGAGATGTAGACTGGCTAATGAGGATTATTCAAACGTGTGAATGAAACAAAACACAACCGCTTTTGTGGAGGTAACATTATAACACGGACAGACCTTTAAACTTCAAGCTTTTAGCACTTTTCTTTTCATTCAGTTTGGTCAATATTGCCAACCTCTATGTCAAGAAGTATTTTTATAGACTTAATAATACGTTTCTCAGTACATACTTCATATATCCTGACCCACACCTTTCTGTTAATGGTTTTATGAGCATTGTAGTTATCCCTGCCTCCCCCTCTGTGCCTCTTCGTTTCCCTGGTTGCCCATACCTCCGCCGGCTGTGGGGGCCTCGCGTCGGCCGTGGTGTGAATTAGCACTAAGACGCGTATATAAGGAATGAAAGACTGGACGGTCTGAACACACTCGGGGGTTGTGATGTGTAAATGAGCTCCGCACAACCGGCGCTATTTCTTCTTCCCCCCTCTGTTGTGTTGCTCTTTTTAAATAATTGACAAGCTTGTAAAGACAGGGACAAATCTGCTGAGTTAATGTCCTGGCTAGAGGAGTTTTTAGCTCCAAACGCTATCAATCCCTCCCGCTTAGAATTGATACGGCTGTGCAAGCTCATAAATCTTGTGTTACCCCAGCTCAGCAATATAACAAGTCAGTTTCTCCCACCAGCGCTCTGTTCTGTTTATTGTTTGGGCTGGGATAAAGTGTATGACATTTGCCCTGTAGAATACCATTGCCCTGTACAATACAATTATGACAAAACGCTGCAAAACAAAAAGACCCTTCAATAGTTATGTGTACACCTTACATGTTCTCCCTTGTCTGCATATTCTGGTTTCATGTTTCTGGTTTCATGTTCCACCTAGCTTAGTCAGATTTAAGGATTTGAGCTTTATGTTTCTTGCACGTACCTTCAAAGTTCCTCTTTTGCAGATCTGATCCATCCGCACTACCTCAGTCTCACTCTCTCCTGCAAAATGTGACATCTCCAGATAGGATTGGCCCATAGCGGCGCAGGTAAAGTCTCACCTGCACGAGAAAGATCACGCCAACTGATTAGCGCAATTTTGTTGTCAAATGTGAATAATGAGAATTAAATCTTGAAATGCTTCCAAATTGTACCCATTTATCCACTAACCTAACAAGCTGAAGTTCGGTCCCCAGCATCAGACACTTTGGATAGAGCCAAGTTGATAAATGATAGCACTTCATTTTACACTACACTTGATACATTGGAGTTACCTAATTAGGAGATTCTTGTGAGATTTACTTTCTTTTTTTTTGTGTTACTCCCATTAAAGCGTCTGTACTTGATTTGAACCATGAACCATTGTTTAGTTTTAATTTTAACCCCACCCATTCTGATCCACAACACAGAAACAACCTTTGGGATAGTCTCTTTCATTTATTTCCACGTGGTTTTATCCATCTCTCCTCACTTTATGTGCTTATTGGGTAAAACTAGGTCTCTGTCACAAGCTCCTCTATTAGTTACAATCTGTTTTCTCAATTATTTGCATTTACAATACCCTTGCATAATATTAAGGGCATTTTTCTTAACCAGAAGATATTAAAATCAAGCACATGCCCTTTAATTTAAATTACAGCACACAACATCCCATTAGTGCTGCAAAGCTCAGCCCCACTCAGTGATATAACATTCTTTCCTTGCAGCATATTGCAGTGTTTATTGTTTCTTGACATCTGCTACACTCACCCTGTAGATTACATTCAGTTTCCCAGAATACAACACTTTAAGTCAGGTCTTGGCGCCGGAGCTTGGGGACACATTAGACGTGATTGCTGAGGGTGAACAATCGAGCTGTCGCGTGGCATCATGGGAATTGTAGTTTTTGAGCGCCGCTGTCTGGGTGGCACATGGCAGTGATCTTATATATAACAGGGGTGTGTGCCACTGCACTGTCTGGCTCTTGTGTTTGACTGTTTCTTGTGGGGATAGAGCCATGTGAGGCCTTGACTGGAAGCTAAAAAGCATGTGGTAGTGACTATATATTAGCTCCACTGTCGACTTTCTTGTGTGTCTTCTCCTTTTGTAACTGCAGGCAAGGCTAGATGCATTTGGCTCTTCAAGGACCGTGAGGAGCAGATGAGTGGAAGCCTCTCTTTGGAATAAGAACAGGCCTGAGCTATTACTTCGCCTTTGGAGAGCTCTGTTACGACATCTGTCCCTTTGTTAGTCTAAAATAATGTCCAAAAAACAAGAAGTGGAAAAGCTTTCAGGCTAGATTTATTTATTTATTTATTTTATACACCTAATTTCATCTCCACCACATATCCACTTGGATTTGAACCTGAGCTACATGCGAAAGAAACCTGACTTCATTATAATGCACAACAGCAGACTGGCAGGATCAAGGTGATTGGAATATAAAACAAGCTGCTCACACTTTCACGAACACTATTTCTACCTCTCACGACTTGAAGGGGCTCCCCAGTTAGCCACACCCTTTCTACAAGGCTAGTTGTACAATATAGTTTTTATAGCTGTGTTATGGTTGAAAATATGGACACTACAATCAGGAGGATTCGTAGTCACAAGTGGCTATGCATTTAGAAAGGACTGAGTTAAGGAGTGTTCAGCTCTTATGAGAATGAATGATTGAAAAGGCTTAAATAAAACCCAAAGTAACAGGTATTTTTAGTATAGTGTACTTCAGCGAGGTCAAAGTGCTCATTGCATTTACCTTATTCCCATCATTAGCCCGTTACTGGGTATGTCCATCATCTTATGTATGATCAACAATCCAACATTACAATCACAGCCGTCACTATCAGTCGTTACAGAAATAATAGCTCTAGGTATGTGCAAATATTAGCGAGGTGATACTGATAAACATGTGCGTCTCAATATGTTCATGGATGATATATTATCTCAGAAAAGTGCTGTGCCTGTGTCTTATTGAGGTTCTTTTATTGCACAAGATGTGAATATACTGTAAAATAAACCAAGCTCCCCTTTAAAAAGAAAATTAAATGGAAGTTTGCTTTATTTTTAAATCAGAAATGTTGCACTCTTTTTATAGTTTGGCCTGTCACAATAAATACTATACTGACATATTGTTCAATTTCTCAAAGATCTTTTGGGCTCAGTATTTATAGTGTGTAAAATTTCTGTGGCAAGATTTTAGGTATTTTTGTTTTGTTTTTAAGCCGTAGAAGGTTGTACTTCTGTGGTTCATTATTGGTTGATTCTGTATTTGTTCCATACACATTTTTTTACTGATATCATCTTGTTTTATTATTATTGTGTCAGTGCAATAAAGTAGTTTCAATATTATAGCTCTTTAGCAGTATATAATGCTTCAAAATGTGTGATCGTAGCAGGCCTATTGCAAACAGTAAGCTCAACATTATAACTTTCATATCTCTAAAACAACAAAAGTGACATTATACACATCCCCAATCTCTAGTGAATATACAGGAGTGCTTGTGTGTTGTTTCTTTGAGTTCTCCCTGTCTGTCACATACTGTATACTGGATGTATGTGTGCAGTACAAGCTTAACACTGAGGCCCAGTGGCATGCTCACAGCCTCACAGCCTCGCAGCATCTGTCTGCCTCATGCACATCCTGCCCTCTCTCCTCTCTTCTGAAGCCTGTGATGATGGCACTATTCTGGTGGTGATAATGGGGAGGTCTGGTGCAGGTGCCCTCCCACATATACTGTATACAGTGTCTGTGCACTGCTGTGCATGAGCCCTCTTCAAGTGTCGTCTCCTACCAGCAGGTGGACCACTCACGTCTGCGCACTCATCAACGCCCCCACAGCCCTGAAGAAGGAAATATTATGATGATAATATATGCAAATGTAACACACTGTTTTCTATTTAACATGATGCCATTTATTATATAATTGTACACATATTAACAGCATTCTCTCAGCAAAATGCAGATAATTGGGAATTACAAATTTCTCAAAAACAATGACAAAGTTGCTATAGTTGAGCTTCTCTACGATACAGCAGTAAAAGTTACCAAGCCTCACAGTTCGTTCTGACTCCGTTCTTCTTTGATTTTGGCAATAGCATTCTTCATTTTTTATTTTGACATTTCCATTGGCAAATCAGTTGTTTTGTAGTTTTTAGTGATTTGTAAATGTATTGTGTTCATTGTATTTATTTGTATGTAGATGCCTCAAACTTGCTAGGTGCACACAAACTTGATTTTTTTATGTATTTATTTATTTATTTAATTATTTGAAGCAGAATTATCTGAAGCAGTGGAACAAAACAACAAAATAATACATATAGCATTCATGCAGAGAAAATAAAAGCTGAAAATCTGTTAATAGGTCTTGGTCTTTAGACTGTGGAGCTTGGCCGTGCGTGTCACCCTGGACATATGCATGTGTACACAGAGCCTATGTCACATGGGATCCTTATGATGTGATGTGGAAGGCGTGGCTCAGTAAGTCTGTCTCTACAGATTTATCTAAGACAAAGTCAAGCTGAAGTTGACGTAGCAGAAAAATGAGAGGCGCAGCAGATGTCAGAGTAAATAGATAGGTCTGTGGAAAAGCAAACCAAAGTAATGCTCTCTTAAGTGCAGCAAGCACCATGGTTATAGAAAATGTCAAGAAAGAGTCAAGTAAGAGTAATACAGCCAGACTGTGGAGGTTGCAAAAAGACTGTAAGAAATAACATTGTGAATCATCCAAAACAAAACACAGTTGAGGCACTTTGATTTATGACTTCACTAGTATCTCAAAGCATTTTTTTTAACCAACAAGACTATGAATAATTGAGCCACAAGAGGTCACATTTAAACTGCAGTAAATGTGATTACTTTGAATCCATCTAAAATGTAATTAAATGGTTTTACATTATATTAATTTTTGCTTGATGATATGAGTGTGTTTGTTGCCATAACATTCGTGCTCTGATGAATATATACAAGCTGTTTATGAAGGTTATCTTATACGGACACGTGTATCATCAGCATTCAAATATCTATTTCACATGAAGTCATTTTTACTGTGTTCATGTGGTCATCTTCATATTATTAACCAGATAGTATGATCCGATGATGATGATGATGATGACAGATATGACTGAAACAAAAGAAGCCATAAGAGAAGAAGCCAAAAGAAGCCTGAAACAGAAGCCATAGTTCAGTGTAGTTGTGTATGTTCTTGCGTATTCCTGTGTGTGTGACCCTGAGTCCCATGTTTGGATTTATGTGGTAAACAGTGATCCCTGAAGAAAGTGTCTTAACATAAAGGTCATGACCCTTAGCACAGCCTGTGATGAGCTTGACACTCAGAGGCGTCTCTATCTAACATGGGAACAGAATGAGCAGTACAGATGAATAAATGGACGTATAGGAGCTGTATTTATGTGTTTAGTGTAGGAAGGAACTGTCGTGGTGGGAAAAACATATAACTTACATAGATCATTATTTTACATTATTTATACATACATAATATTTATACATATTTTAAACCATGATATTAATTTAAAATGGCATCATAATAGAAGCGAGTCCAATGACTGAACTGACTGGCCCTGCCTATTCATAGAGTTATTTCTCTGCAGCAAGCAGTGGATTTTCATTTACTTGTTGACTTTCCTTTTTTAACAATCAGAAGAAAATAAGTAAATAGTAAGTGAGCGAGGATTGGGGTAGGTGAAAACCTGAGCACTCAAGCCTCAAATGAAGGACAATACAGGATTACTGAAACATGCAGGAATCCATGGAAATACGACTTTCTGTTGACTGATGATGAGGGAACAGGGAATAAAAGTTCATACATTGTTTCCAACCATTTTCTTCCTCTTTATCCAGGGTCGAGGAGTTCATAATAGTCTACTTTACAAAATATCCTCTTTAAAGATATCATTTCTGAACCAGAAGGAAAAGATTCTGTCTCTATATAGTGCCTCCATTCCTCTACTGCTGTGGAGAGTGTAAGACAGACTTGCAGTATTCAGGCCCAGTGGTAAAACACAAATGACTTGTACCTCCCCACAGCACTTCCTCTCTCCGACCGCTCTGACCGGGACAAATGTATGCACAGTGTTCAAATGAATAATTAATGTAAAGTGGGGTTGTTAGCAAGAGAGGCAAAATCATAGAGGCTGGCACTGCCTCGCCACTCTGGTTGTTTACTATCTACTAAATGGTACAGGAAGAAACCTGCAGAGCAGGGCAAAAGCTGCTGGTTGTACTTTACTACTAATAGTACACATCATCTTTGAAGGCAGAAACTAGCCTGTTAGTACTTGTATGGTATTATATTAAAATATGATATGATTTGTGAAAACCTAAGCACTTGTGTAGAGTACAGTGAGTGTGTTTGAGTGCTGGCCTAGAGTGTATAGAGGGCTGGGTATAAATAACAAGTAGACAGGAGATTGTTAAGGCTGTGGGAATTCTTCATATAGACTGGTATACAGGCTGACCCTATAGCAGGCACGAGGACACGTGTGAGATGGATTGTACAACAGTGGATTCCTATTCTTCCATGTCATTTCCTAGGGTTGCTGGCTGCAGAATTTTTCCTTCTCTATTCATATTGAATTATTAAAAGGTGTTGTGATTCCCAGTATGATTGTGAATCTGGGGCTGCAGCTCTTTCTCAACTGCGCAGTCACATTTTGCTTGTTTTTTTCTCTTCCTCGTCTTTTTTCTGATAGTGTTTTCACTCAAAACATGATTCTGCACCACTCACGACTCCAAATGTAACCTTGAAGAGGCCAAAGGGGAATTTTAAATGATGAATCTGGAAACAGGAAGAGAGAAAACTTGAGTCTATCCTCATCTACGGAGCAAGAATTATTTACTGAAATCAGTATTCTGGTCACTATGCAGCAGAGGCAATAAAGAGGAGTATTTCTCTTCTCCATCATGCAGCAACAAGGTCCAAATTGACTCAAGGGGCTGGACAGTTAAAGAAGCTGATCTCAAAAGTGTGAACCTGCATCTTATTCTGTTCTTTTGAGCATACGATTGACCCCATGATTAACCAATCACAATGAAGAATCTGATTATGTACCTGTGAAAGACAGCACAACATATAAAGTGTATGAACATTGTGATATAATTAAAACTGTGATTTTTCTGTCCTGATATAGTGACAATCAAGCTCAAATTTGATTCCTACAGTCATATTGTCATATTTTGTATTTGTAACATAACAAAGTGGCAATGAATCAAAAATGATCTTAAATATTTATGTCTGCACATAGTAAAACCAGACTGTCCCTTGTTCACACTGCCCAGGCTCTGGTAGCATTGGCACTGCACACTCACTGCCCAGACTTGAGGTTATGAAAACAGTCTGTGGCAGATGAAATATTCATGTGGTGTTACCATATATTTGGCTATCCTCTCTCTATCTCTTATCTACCTCTCTACATCTATGTATCCATCTCTCTCTTTCTCCATCTCTCTATCCATCTTCCAATCCATATCTTTCCTCCTCTGTCTCACTCTGTCTCTCTCTTTGCTTCTGTGTCTGTCTCTCTCCCTCTCCATCTCTTTCTCCATATCTCTCTCTCTCTCTCTCTCTCTTCATCTCTCGATCCTATTTCTCTTTTTCTTTCTGGATGATGCACAGATGACACCCACCAGCCACTGAAGCGCACGTCTCTGGGCCTACTTAATATGTGGCTATCTGCTGTCTGCAATGGATCAAACATTCCAGAAGATCTTTATCGAAGTCCTCCAGATTTCTTATGTGGCAGTGACTGAATATACACTCCCTGTGCTGAGAACATGAGGAGAATCCACAGAGGGAACAACAGAGAAAGCCAAGGGCAGAGCAGATAGGAGAGGATAGGCGCTAGGGAGGAGGAGGAGAGGATGGACACGGATGGATAGAGCTGCTCCGGCTACACCAAAGAGGCCTGGAGGTGAGTGCTCCCGGTCCTCACTAGCTACACTCTGTGAACATGTCCGCCTAACTTGGGCTAATTGTGCTGAAGATATGTTTGTAGGAAGTGCAAGTCACCCAGAGGTCAAAGACGGATGTTGGAAGAAACTGGTCAAAGTGTGAAAAGGCTTTAATTTCTGTTTCTCGTAGCTGTGCACTATATTTTTTCTATGGATGGATCTGAGCAAATGAACTCTCTCTAAGGCGGATTCAGACCATGTTCAGTTCAGATTAGTGGAATATGATTTTTTTTAAACCTGGACAATACCTTGCTCATTCATTGGTAATGAAAAAAAAAAAGATTTATTTTATTTTTTTATTTTTTTTATTTCTCCCAGTCTCTGAATGACTATGTGTTATTTCAGGTTTTTGTACGTTTTAAATAAGTGTTTACTGTTTCAAACAAACTAGTGAGTTCAAATAAAAGAACATGTTGAAATATGTTTTAAGTGAATAGTTGATTTGTGAACTGCAATCCAATTTTAATATAAGATTTATATATAAGATTTTTGTGGAATATGATTTTTTTTAAACCTGGACAATACCTTACTCATTCATTTGTAATGAAAAAAATTATTTATTTTATTTTATTTTTTGTATTTCTCCCAGTTTCTGAATGACAATGTGTTATTTCAGGTTTTTGTACGTTTTAAATAAGTGTTTACTGTTTCAAACAAACTATTGAGTTCAAATAAAAGAAGAACATGTTGAAATATTTTTTAAGTTGATTTGTGAACTGCAATCCAATCTTAATATAAGAATTAGAATAGGAAAATATTATTGTCCACATCAGTGAGACAAATATTGGATTATGCATCTTCTGAACTTTAGGACAATAATAATAACGTTTAAATTAATCCTTGGTTCATCAAAGTCCAGTTTCCAGAGTCCAGAGTTATATAGGTCCATCTACAATACATACAAATGAATTCAATTATAGTAGAACTCATTAACATAGTTGTAATCTGAACTATAATTTGAAAATGCACATATGATTACATAATAAACAGGACTGTGAAGTGTGTGATGTTGCAATCATCTGCCAAAAGCAAAAGTTAAGCTCATATTTAGTCTGGGTTACATAAAGCATATAGTTTAAGCAGCATGTAGGCGTGCCGCTGAATGAAAATGGCTTGGCTCATATTCTCAGTTTCTGCAAACTATTATTCACTTCTATTTCCAGTCTTATTACGAGCCTTTTTTCTCACTCTTTTCTATCATTAATTCTTACACCTGCCATTTGAGGTTATCCGGCCTTCTAAATCATCTCCTAACAATATCATTGGAATCCTACTTGCCATAAGATTGGAGCTATTGCGCGGTTTTAGTGAGACTGAATGAATGTGAGAGAGATTATGAATAGTGTAATGAGCCAGTAGGAGGATATGGTGGGACTTTCTTTGCCCGAGCACCTCAGAGTGGAGTCCTTTAGATCAATGCATGATGACCGTACAGTAGTGGGCTAAGTGGAAGAGTGGAAAATGGACCCGGGCTACAGGTTGTCAGCGACTGCAAAACCATGACAACATAATGATAAAGAAGAGAATTAAAGCACTGCAACTATCAACTATCATTATCGCTCCATGGATGGTTCCTAGTTTGCTCTGCCATGAACTAATTTCTGATCCTGTATGTTCAGATTTAGCAACTGATGGTAAATGACTGTGTTTTAGTGTGATGGCTTAATTAGCCTTATAGAGAGGAATGTGTTTTTCTGGGTTATGTTCACTGAATATGTTCCTTGTTGTTTTAGCAGATTTCTACATGTGTTTTTGTCCATGGCATGTTAAGTATAGATTTTGTTGTATATAAAAAGTTATGATCAGATTCATTACATCCTAAAAAATAGCGAGCCATAAAAGTGAATGTGCCATTTCTACTGGTAATGTAGTAAAATGGTCTATCCGTCTTATCACAGTAGATAGAGACAAACTAGAAATGGATCATTTGTAGAATAGGATCACATAAAACCGCAGTGTCTGGTCCCCAGGGCCTGCTCCGGGCTGGATGTGTCCACCATGTGGCACTCTCTGATCAGGCTGACTTTAGAGACCTCTTTATTTTAAGAGGGGTGCTACTTCTCCATGTGTGTGCTCTTGAATCCATAGCAGCGAGTGTCTAAATACTGTTTGCATTTCTTGAGTTTGTCTGCCATTCAAGTCCTCCCCGTGAATCAGTCCTTTCAACTGGCTCCCCTGTCTACACTTACTCTGCCTACCTCTCACTCTTGTTTGTCTCCCACGCCGTCACCCACTGCGCTGTACACAGTGCACAAAACACTCCTCTGACAGCTGGGAGAACTCACTAAATGTCACATTTCTGAGATCTGCACAACACCACTGCAATTTATTGCACTCCCAAGTTTGGACTTTCCACTGTGTAATGCATGTGAAGATTTACCAAACATATATTGTGCAATTATAATTAGAAATACTTTGATAAAGACAATGTAGTGCAAAGTAGATGTTAACATTCTCCTAAGTCTATAATTTATCACATTATCAGCCAAAATGCAGAAAAAAGTTCCTGTGTGAGGGCAGGTATTTATATATTTGGGGACACATCATGGACTTTCTCTTATGGGGACAAAAATCAGGTCCAAGTGACATAAGTCCTTTATTATGAGACGAGTAACATGACTTAGAGTTCAGATATATAAAATAGGTTAATGTTAGCGCTATGGTCACGGTAGTAGTAACTATAGTTGAGGATTGAAGAGCTGAATGATTAAACAGTAAGTTGATGTAATGTCGCCAAAAAGCATGGAAACCAAACGTGTGTGTTCATGTGTATCAAGAGCCACAGAGTGTGTCTTGTAAATAAACTTAAATGAGGTGGCGCTGCTTTGACATTTGCTTGGGCTGTTTCTTGTTTTTTCAGCATTAGCTTTCATGCAAATATAAGCCTCCCTACAGAATAATGAAATAACACAATCAGAAAGCACTCCACCGTGAGTGTCGTAAACCTAGGCTTAATATGAGGATAATGGCTGTTTAAAATTCACACTCATTGATCTCTCACAAGAGGCAGGTTTAACTGCAAAGGCCAACATTAGAATAAAACATTTGACGGGGGCTCAATTACTCCCAAACAAACACGCCCTGACTGCTAGACATGGCTGTTATTTGAATAATATGAAACAGTTCAAATAATATACTGATTTGACATTTTTTTCTCAAAGAGGAAATGGGCCATATACATGTACAACATTATTTTGAATTAAGAAAAGAGTAAATGCCATTTTATTGAGAATTGAAAATGGCCATACACAAAATTGGCTGTTTGTTGTCTCAACTGGTGGTTAGCAATGGTTTGGAAAATTAAGTTTAGGGAAGACAGAACATAGGAAAAACAGCTGTTACCATGGAAATATGCCATGTTTGAAGTAGGACACTAAAATGGCAATAATAATAATAATAATAATAATAATAATAATAATAATAATAATAATAATAATAATAATAATAATAATAATAATAATAACAATAATCATACTAATAATCATAATAATGTTCTATATAAATAATAATAAAACTGTGGTATTAGTATTTAAAATCTCCATTGGTTTA
>KN493285.1:3037-13945 GCA_000787155.1 Scartelaos histophorus | reverse complement strand
AGTACAAATAAAAAAATAAGCGGTTACATACGTCACTGACGCACAGGTGACGTACTTCCGGAGTGCAGTGGGGACACAGGCCCCATCGATTCAACACAACTGCAGAGATAAGCACTTACTAATAATAAAGCCGCATTTGTATGTCATTTTCATGGATCGGCACCGCTAACACATATGGAGTGTCCAGAGGAAAAGCCGATCATCTACACCATGGAGAACAAACCGATCGTGACATGTGAGTTACTGCTACATTTCTCCTGACAGCTAGCTCAGTGCATTAGCTTCCTTTGGCTAGCTGCTTTAGCCTGGCGGTGCCGCGGAGAGGGCGCTTCGGTTTCATATGTCCCGATTATCCGTTCTTGTTTGGGCTGCCTTTTTAACCTGCATTTGCTCCTCATGTATGTGTCTACACAGCGGATAACACGGGTGCTAGCCTGTTAGCACCTTAACCACAGAGACTGACAGGCCGTGAACACAGCGCCAGGGCGAGATGCTGCAGTTTGAGGATTGCCCTCAGCGTTTCCATAGCCTGACAATTTTATATTTACTTCACTTCAAATTCTATTCCCTGCTTTTATTTGCCACATGTTTGTAGTTAGTTTTCATTCATAAATCCCTGAACGTCTCTGGAATTTTCCTGAGTGGTTTATTTTAAGACCTGCGGGGCCAGTCCAGTGTCCACTTAGCGCTAGTTTTATTTTTAGTTCCAGTTCACAGGTGCGTGTCTTTACAGCGTTGTAACTCATATGACATGGTTTAAATCTCATCTATGAGGTGTGATATACAGCTGCAGACCAAGGCATTTCACCAACAACCACATAATTACTGGAGAATATGCTTACTAGTCTAGACAGCTGCTCATGACAACCCACTACAAGACTGATGGCACAGAGCTAGGACTCGGTTTGGGGGAAATATGTTAGTGTGATTTTTCTCAGAAGCATTGCAATTTGATGACAGATTTATTTTCTGTTTTTTTCTTTCCTGTTTTTTTTTATAGTAATATTCCGCTTCAAGTTCACATTTTAAACGCGCCCAGGAGAATTGGCAGAAAGATTGAAATATGAACTTCCAAACTAATACAAAACTCACATTTCATAACATGTTTGTACCGATCTACACTACATGGACAGTAGTTGTTATACAGATTAAGACATTAAAATATTCTGTTGTTTGTGGAAGAAACTTATCTTCTAAAACGGCAGCAATTTGTTAATTCTAATTGTATTTTATTTGCACTTTAGTTTGATTGTGATTAATCAAGCCGTGCTACATAGTATTGTCGTCAAAGTCAATACACTGACACAATGCATAGTTTTCTTGTAAGGTCAGCCTTGTAATGTTTAATAAAGTGCAGGATTGTTAGTAATAATATGCATTTATGTTATTTTAGTATGGGATCAACATCCAAAATAGTACGAAAAGTTATCGAAGGTGGCACATGCAAGTACTGACTAGGATTTTAAGCTCATTGATAATAACCGCTGATGATTGTCAGTTTTATCAATTCTGTTTTCTTAATCGGCAAACTCAAAATGGATATCCTGTAGATGAAGGGCTGAAGGCAGACAAAGACTGCGTGATGTTATGGTTTTGCCTGTCAAGTTTTAAATGTGTCTGAAGTTGGGATTAAACTTCAGACGGTAGTTGATTCCATTCTGGAATGGTGCATGGAAATAAGAGTTCTTATACCTATACTGTTTGTTTTTAAGGTCGAGTGCTTGTATAGATGTTTAGATCTGGTTCGGTGGTCAGGTAGTGAGAGGAGGGTGGTGCTGCTTCAAGTTCTTCTGTCATTTTATACATCAGGACTAGTCGTTTGTTGGCAGAGATGCACCAGTCCAGCTTCTTCAGTTTCAATAGCAATTTCAGTGCTTTAGCTTTAAGTATCTGTGAAAAGTATTTATTTCCTTTAAACACAAACAAGACTGATCCAGATGTGTAATGTAGCTTTATTTGTCTTGTATAGATCGGTAAAAGTTCAAATATGAGACTTTCTTTGCTAGCTACTATCAGTAAACAGTCACGTTACACTAATGTCCAGCCAAGAGATCTGCTGACCCAATATTTGAAATCAGATATCGGATCCAGCTATTTTTTCAGTATCGGTGCAGATATTCACTGCCTTCTACACTGCTTTTTGAATCGTAGTCTGAAGTTATAAAACGTGCTGCCCCTCTCTGGGAGTTTATTCTTGCTTCTGATACATAAGGATCCCAGATGGTAGCGCAGTATTTGAGGGTGCTAATTGTAACTCACAGAGAGACTGAAAGTTTTGATTTATTGTTGATTTATTGTGAGGAAAAAATATATTCTATATGATTCTAAATATGATTCTCATTCAGTCTTTCTAGGTAAATCTCACTTTTCTTTCTAAGTGGAATATTCTATAGATATGTGGGATGAGGGATAGAGGCTGAATGTGCTTTGCAGGGCATCCAAAAGAGGAACAGGTGGTCACTCGAAGAACAATAAACAATAATACTGATAATAATGATTTGAAATTACCAAATACCACAATAACACAATAAGGCAAACACTATTCCCTTTTCAAAATGTATAAAATCTTTGAAACATGAGCTGCTATAATGAAATAGTTTTGAAACACAGTACCTACAATAAAGTAATAGATGTTAATGATCTGCCTATAACTGCCTCTTCAGATCACTACAGTTTAGAAATTTAGTACAGATTTAGTACAAATACAGAGTAGCTTCACTAACTCTGTATTTTCTGAATACTTCTAACATTTTAGTAGGGATCTAACAATATCCACATTTCTTTGTAGGATATTTTCATGATTTGCATCTCTCTATCTATGATATTGATTGTGATATTTTGTAGAGGATAACAAAATTGTAATAAATATGCTACTGTTTCCTTTAAAAATGTCTTGACAACATTTTGGTTCTGTCATAAACCAAAGACTTAAAATCTAAAAATACATAACAAGTTATCTCATCTTTTAAGTAGGACTGAAAGAGAGCAAAGGATCATTCGAAGACTATTGGTGCTATATAGATGGCATCATAACATTCTTTAGCCCAATAATATTTAATACAGATGGTGGCAGCTAAAATTATGGTGCTTAAAGGGCAGATTTTTGTTGTAACAGTGAGATTTTGCATCAACAGAAAGACCAAATTCAATATGATGACACAATGCACACATTAGCAAAAAATGAGTGTCCAATAGGAACTTTGTTTCCTGCCAAACACATGCGCTCTGTCCATTTTGATTGGCCCAACCTTTGCCATGGTCGACTGCTCTGATCCTCTGTGTTTGTAACAATTGAAAAAGCTGGTCCAAGTGCAGTTATTTCTTAAATAAATGGCAAATTATGTATCTTGATCTGCATCATTTCAAATCCCTGACTGACAGGAGCTGTTTCCATGACTGGCACCAGTAAAGTAATGGGGATGTAAAGGGATGTATAACACTTCATTAGGGGGTAAAAGTGGGAGTTTTAAGCAAAATGAGGAAAATTAAGAAAAAAATCCAGGTACAAATGTACTAAAATTGTCCTTAGGTCTGGAAGGATTAACAGCACAAATCAGCTGTTGTGTAGTTCCACCTTACGGTCTGATTGTGTTAAAACAAAGCTCAGATTAAAGTCTAACTTAAGTAACAGAGCCTACAGTTGGCATCAAACCCCCAGGGATTGTTCATGACATCAGCTGCAAAGTATCAATTGACGAAAACGAGCATAACCTTGTCCAGAAACATGTTATTCAAAATTCAAGGGTGAGGCTTAGTGAATAAATGGCACTAGTCAAAGTGTGTCATGGTCAGATGCTAATTGATGTTTTTTCCTTGTGGTTAAGTCTTGTGATGTTGTTGGGAAAGTTGGTGGTATGTTTTAATAGTTGTTTTTGAGATGAATAATAAATAAGAGCGGTGAAAACATTGAATTAATGCGTTCACTCTCAGGTCAGGTATAATTGTACTCTAAAGAAGCCAGGATTTGTATTATTTTGTCTGGAATGTCCCTGTATAGCATTAAACGCACCCATCTTATATTTCCTTAATAACTTGGGCTTTTATTAGCTTAAAAACTTGCATTCTTACTGTGAGTGGCCTCGCCTCTTTACAGATCTGACATGTAACTTGACTACATGGTGTCACCTGCTCTCTAATGCCATACTTAGGCACATTCCAGGTAAAATCTCCATGGAGAGAAGCAAAGTGATGGACCCTCCACCTGAAAAGTTACACAGTGCACCTGTAAGTTATCTTTTTTTTTGGTGATCTGGCGTAAAGCTGCACTATGTAACTTTTGAAGGGTCCCCCACCTGCTTGTCTCCGTGGAGATGTTATTGCTTTGCCTGGAATCAGGAAAGTAGCTATGACATTATCTTGCATTTATTCACTTAGTCTGTTTTTACTCTATTTAACAGAAAAATTATCCCAAAAATATGTTGCTCCAAGCTTTCATGTATTGAATGATAAATCAATATTATAATTATCATGAAAGGCCTAGTTGAGAGTGACTGATGTCGCCCGTACGCTGTGAGTACGCAAAAACTGTACGTTTTTGATCATTTCCCTCAGCCACGGCTCAAAATGTTTGTCCAGATTGCAGGATTTAAAAGTTCACAGCTCAGGATTCATTTTTTCACCCATTGGTTCTCGTTACCCCATTTTTACTACACGAAGCACGATGCACGATTAAGCCAAAACTCAAAAAGATCCCAAAAACAGTCGCACAAGTGAAAAATTGGGTCAATAAGGGCCAAAAGTCGCACAGTGTACACCCAGCTTAACTGAAATTGTTGGCTAATGCTAATTTGTCTATTGTTATATGAGATGGACTTGTTTAACAGCACAAATCATCTCACCTGTTGTGAGATATGAGATGGACTTGTTTAACAGCACAAATCATCTCACCTGTTGTACTTCCACATAAGTCAGTTCTTTCCGGTCAAATTGCATTAAAATAAAGTTCAGGTTAAAGTCTAACAGAGCCTCAGTCAGAGCAGTGCCTCAAGTTAGCATCACAGCCCCAGAGAATGTAGATGCAGAGTATCTGTTGGAAGGCTTTCAAAACAAATTCCTTAAGGTCGTTGTTTTCTCAAAGGGGCTGTGCTGCCTCCACTACACAAACACTGTTGACCTAAGAGTGCTACACCTGCACAGTGTTTGACTTTGAGCAATAACAAATTCTAATGCAAATATAAAAAACAAAAAAGCCTGTTCTTCTGGCAGAGTGGTTAAACTTTTTTCCCTTAATAAGGAGGTTGTGGGTTAGACTCCTGATCTCTGTGAGTGGATTGTGCAAGTCCTCCCTGTGTTCCTGTGGCAGAGTGGTTAGCCTGTCTCCTCTTTATAAGGAGGTTGTGGGTTACATTAGAAAGATAATTGATGAAATGCACATCACTTTGCTGTTTGGTCTAAATTTGATCTGGACAAATTGATTCGGATTGGAGTCCTTAGATGTCAGCGTTGTACAGTTCTGCATCAGCACAGCGCCGTTTGCACATTTGAGAAACTCGGGTATTGTGTCTCAGGATTGCTAAATTGCACAAAATTATTTCACAACATCTGTTTCTGCATTTGAGTCAATAACAAGTCCAAAGTAACAGTTTATATTACATTAAAGGTGCACTGTGTAACATTTCTAGTAGGCAGGAGGGTCCACAACCTGCTTGTCTCCATGGAGATGGGCTCAGAATGTTTTTGCAACCTTTTTCATCTGGTGAGCTACAAAAAGAAAGTGCCAAAGAGCTACTAATTTTAACAGTATAGGAAAGCCTTGGATGAGGAACAGTTAGAAACCTATAAAACATAAAAAAGTATCCATTTATTAGTGCATCAAAATTCAGACATTTACGATGGTAATTTATCAAATATGAGTAATTCAGCACAATACGTATAATTCAGAGATCCTTCCCAGTTTAGTACCATATTGTGGGCAATTTAAACCAAAGCATTACATCACCATGGAAACATACAGAGAAGTTCCGCAATGCACCTTTGATTACCTTCTTCTATTGAATTTACAAGGACCTGTAATCGAAACTACAAAAACAGCCCAAACAGCGTTGTAGTTTATAATAATACTAACTAATGCTGCCACGATGCAGAAATTTTAAACTTGATTTCGTTATAAAGGAACAGACTACTCAACGCCAATTTCAATGCCACGATGATAATTTTAAAAAACAAACAAACAAACAAAAACAACCCACTCTTTCTTTAGACAATAGAATATGATTTCCAACAATAAATCGTAGTACTTTCTTTTACATTCCCATGTGGAGTTATAACCCCTCAGTCGTCCAGGTAGTTTCCATGTGTTCTGTTGTTGTTAAGCTTTATAAGTAGGCATGCATTGATCCAGCTTTTTCAGTTCCGATACCATTTCCGATACCCGATATTAACCCATACCAGTGCAGAGACTGGAAATGGTATACCCTTAAAACAAAAATAAAATAAGACAAAACTGATCAAACTGTGTCATCAATTTATTTGTATAAACAATATATCTGAACCAACTGAACTGATATTTGAAAGCCAGTATCCGATCGATCAAGTTATTCCTGTAGAGTTTATTGCTGCAGCTCACCCACTGGGAGAGCTCTCAGGACTGCAGGGTTCAGTTGAGGTGCCCTGTCACTTTCACTGCTGCTTTTATTGTCTCTGCCATAAACAGAAATAGGACGACACTGTGCTTTCTCATTGGACCGGCACTCGCGCTGCAGGTCTGGTATTGCGTAAACTGGACTCTTGTGAGCTTTAAGTCAAGTTATAATGTTGTTACCTTGTCAAAAACAGACCTGGAGTTCTGTTTTGTTTCATTCACACGTTTGAGGAACAATTTATTATTAGTCTGTGTACATGTCGAACGCTCAAAATGCTGCTTGTTCCACTTTTTTATTTCATTAAACATGTCAGTGGCTGCGTTTGCATGTTTTTAAATTCGGAATTAAAATATTCCCCTTTGAGTTTACGTGGAAATATTTCTGAATTGAGGTTTAAATCGCCTTTATTTAATTCCACTCAATATCTGGGACGGTTCTGATTTCGCAGGAGCCACACAAACATATTTATGTCTAGGGTAAGAAAACACACACTTCAGCTGCAACCGGCTTTTCGTTTTTCTGGCATCTTGGTTTATCGTTACGCCATGGACACAAACATGATTCAAACTTTTTTCGCAGTCGTTCCGATGATAATAAACCAGCAGCTGGAGAATTCTATCCTCACACTTTATGTCTGTGAGCTGAGGAGGGGAAGGGAAAAGTGTCGGAGAAGGAGGAAGAAGACAAACTCGAAAAGAAGTCGACGGCCGCTCTACCTCAGCCCACTCCAGCATCCCGCTCCCCGCAAATCCAAAGAGCAGTGGATGAAAGTCCCAAGAGACGACTGGAGGAGCTGGTTGACTGGAGGGTGACCCAATGAGCACACGGTGAACGACCGGAATTATTTTTAAGAAGAAAAAACGTTTACATGATCAAGGAATAAATTAATTTGGGTTTCAGATTGGAATAAACCACCCACTTACTTAAGAATTAATTATTTTTATTCAGATTTTATTTATTTATTTTTTCTGTGTTAAAGCTCTCGCGTAAATGTGGCAAATGAAACCTCTTTAAACCAGGTCTCTCTTTTGTAATATTCACTGGACTGAAGACGCACATGGCCAAATATACTGCAGAACAGAGGGCTGCATCTTTATCTTGTGTAAACTCGATTTTGATGGTAAAGAATAGACTCAATACTGATTTTTGACACCCAAATGATCATTAGAAAAGCTCTTTTTTTAGACGGTATTGGCATTTTCACTACAAACTTCTACTCCCTGATTTGTGATATCTCTTCAGCAAAGCAGAGCTTCTACCCCTTAGAGCTTTAGCTTTGGATTGGCTAAATATACTGCAGAATAGGGCTGCATGTTTGTTTGTTTTTTTTTATTTGAGGACTTTAGGGGCTCTGTAAAAATCCCAGTTGTGTTTTAAAGTAGTTATTGGATGTTGTTTTCTTGTCATGTGCTTTTATAATAAGTTTAAACTGAAAAAATGTTCATGACTCCAATTACTTTTTATATTTGAGATAATTGTTTAAATGTTTAGTTTGGAGCCATTAGACTACAGTTTTCTTTTTTTTGTACAGTTTGATTCTGCTATTGCCTGAGCTGAACTTGACTCTGCACAGGCCAATGCCAGTCCAAACAGAGCCCAGAATATTTATAGTCTCCTCTTTATTCTCTGCTTCACACTTTGGCATGAAACTGTCTAATCACTTTCACATCTGTGCTCTGACATGGCCTGATTGTGCTCAGAGGAACGCCCTAAATCCAATGGGAAATGGCTATTGTACTTAGGCCAGGCACCATAATTCCACTTTTATAGTTGAAAAAATGATGGATGGGTGGTAATGTTTAGTATTTATCCTTAGGCCCATCACTATAATACATTCGGAAATATTGCTGACGAAAACAAATAGTGAAGATGACCAAGCTTGTAGAATAAAAACTCAGTGATAGAGTAAAAGGCCGACGCACTCTGTTGGAATTATAATAAAAGCCCTTTTACAATTTCATGAGACAATTTTGCTGAATAAAAAGTAGATAATAATCAATGATACTGAATGCAATTAAGCCACTGATGCATCCATCATAATGCAGGATTTAACCCTAAAACTATTCTATACAGTGTTACTAAAGACAACCTACTGTGCTGGAGCCTTCTCTGTACTTATAATCTATGATATTTGACTGTTGGTTCTATTCACGCTTACGTCACAAACCCATAAGACATTTGGAAACGAATTTTATTGTAGTTTCTGTCACTGGGCTCTACCGTTTGTGATAAAACCCACAGAAGTAAATGTGATTGGCAAAATTGGCAAAATAAAGACTGCTTTGTAATAATCGTGAATTTGACGCCCTCATCTCTTCTAATCGGATGTGCCTAGTGTGCTTGGAGTTGTGTGTCATTGGGGATATTATGAAAATTGAAGTATGGTTGTAATTGTTGATTAGCTGAACATAACAGTACACTACACTGACATGTAGATGAAGAAAACTGGTCCATTTTCTAATTTTTCCTAGATTTTGTCAGACTTGCTACTGCAAACAGAGCCTGCTGAATGTCTACCTGCTTTGTGACGTCACATGAAAAGAGTATATTGTTATAGTTTTCACATTTTAAATCACAGTATTCATCTAAAATTACTTAATAAAAGAGCAGGTCCACTGACTTCCATGATAAAAAAAAAAACGTGGTGTCCAATTAAAGCCGACATCACAACAAAGAGCTGCAAAGTTGTCAGCCCCTCCTATGAAACGCTGCAGATCACACTGGAAAGCAGTTGTTTTTATGGAAAGCAATTATTATTATTTTTTTTATATGTACCAAAATGACTATGTGACGCTGCCTTCTTGCTTGTATCACCGATTAAGAACAATCAAGTGGGCGTGTGCCGGTGATGATGGGAGTTGATCTGCAAAGATTACTCAAACATGCATAAATCACTCCAAATACAACTTGGAGACAGTAAAAGAGAGAAATGACTGTAGCATGGTTAAAAGCTCTGAAAAGTGCTTTTTTCAGAATAAATTTGCTTAAATGAAAATTCAACGCAATAAATTAAACACTTAATGAGTGGCAGAATTGTTTAACTGTGCACAGCTCAAATCTTGGCTCAAAACTTAACAAAATTATTCACTAGTGCTAAGACTGTTAATAATTGTTCTGTTTTTCATGTATTGAACCATGTGTCGATCATTGTGACAGGCCTCTTTAATGAGTCCTTTCATTGCACTTATGTTTTTTATGGAGTACAATATGATTTGTGTTTCATGCTGCACTTTATTTATTGACACTTATGTTTTTATCAATATTTTTACATTTTTAAAAGAGCATACTGGGACTCACAGGGTTTCAGACTGTGTAATTGATGCACAAAAGTTTCAACATTGTTGTTTGTTGTGATATTTTCTGTCTCAATATATCATACTTGAAAATGTGTTCTTGCTTTTGTTTCTTACTGTATCATCTGGGGTCACTGGTGTTCTCACATTACACTCTCCTCGTTGTAGTAAAAGATCTTCCATTTCTTTTTACTCAAGTTTGTCCCTGTGTGCTTCCCGTCAGGTGCTGGAGACCAGGCTCTGTTTACGTCCCTCTACACCACCCTGGCCCAGCAGCTGCCCCGAGAGCCCATGGAGTGGAGGAGGTAGGACCAGAGAATATAGTTCAAGAAATAAAAAAGTTAAAGGCATTTTTGATGAAGTATAGACCTGTAGAGTTACTGCAATTGTACATATTTTACACTAGTTATAATGTAAAGAAAAAAATCATTATGCCTGAAATGAAAATAAATCACAAAATGTCTTCTTCAAACTCTTTGTTTTAATGCTAAACTATAAGGACAGGGTGCCAGTCGAGAAAGTTGTTTCAGACTGGACGTTTCGAACCTCCCCACACTTTTTCAAACCTGTCATATGTTGTGTTATGTTTGTGAAGGACGTACGGCCGAGCCCCCAAAATGATCCACCTGGAGGCCAACTTTGTGCAGTTCAAAGAGGAGCTTCTGCCTAAAGAGGGAAACAAGGCCCTGCTCACCTTCCCCTTCCTGCACATCTACTGGACCGACTGCTGCGTAAGGCCAAACACATCTCAAAAACATGATCAGCCATTTCATTTGAGATGCATTCATTGGAATTTGAATTGAGATCAAGATGGAGACGATTTTAATTCTCGATGTTCAGTTTGGGTCTTTTTAATGGAGAAGTGTAAAGCCAATCCTCTGTTAGTAAAAGCCTGTGTTTTGGAGTTCAGGTACATTGTTCTTGCTTAACCCTTCCAGACCTGAAGTGTTAAACATCCTTTTTCCCAGTATAACCTTTTATTTCACAATAGGACCAGAAATGCAAATGAAAAAACAAACAACACAAAAAAATTA
>JACN01102499.1:0-14724 GCA_000787155.1 Scartelaos histophorus | reverse complement strand
TGAGAGCTGACAGACGCCTGCCCCACCTGAATAATACATATGAAATTATAATGAAGTCCTGTACATCTCATCGACTTGTGGTGTCATAGACTTCCTCAAACTGAGATCTGACACACGATGAAACTTTTTTTTGATGATTATTTTTGTCACCTGCCTGGAATATTCCACAGAACAGCTTTAAACGTCTCAATCTTGTATCTTGGATGTGTTTTAATTCCTCATCAGTACTGTGAGAAGTCTCCTCTCCAAAGATCTAACCTGTAACTTGCTCGTCTCTTTGCAGATACACACATTTAATACCACACTGGGAAACCTGTCAATACATGCATCGCCATGGTAACAAGTTACATAGTGTATCTTTAAGCTGCACTTTATTGTCTCCATAGGAAAATGTACATCTGCGTTTGACTCAGTGGGTGTGGTGTGTTGCAGGGACCCATTTCACATAATCATTTGTAGGGACTTATTTTAAGGGTTATTTTTAACATGAGAAAATATTGTGGAGGGCCGAGCCAAAAAGCTTAAATCAATTCTGCATAATATTAATTGTATTTCTTCATAAAAAGCAGTAAATAGCATTGTTTAAACACGCTAGTCAGACTGTTAAGAGTGTATGTTATGACAAAAAGTGAGGTTAAAAAACAACTTGAAAATAAAAGCAATGCAGCTTTAGCTCATGTAAAAATTAGGTAAAATTATAAAATATGTTCATTTGTAATTCCAAATGATCTTAAACAGGCAGGTCAGAGTCAACCAAAGTTCCATATGTGGCCCAGGACCTGTACAAAGCATATGCACCATTATTTAATGAAAACAGTTCAGTGTTATGCCAACATATTTCCCTCTGACGCAGAGTTACTGGTAATGATATTGTTTCTTATGAAGAGAAAGGCTCCAATAGACAGTCATGTTATACTGTGGTTACCTTCTCAACAACATACCTGGACTTATGTTTAGTTTTATTCACACATGTTTGAGTTATTCTGCATTATGAGTCCACATCTGCAAAGCTCAAACGCTCTGTTCCACCTTGTGATGTCATGAAGCAGTTACAGTTTCAAGTAAACATCCACCTTTTATCTTCAGTTCATTAGAGATTCAAATTCCAGAGCTGAAATGATCCAAATGATTCTTAGTGAAGGTGCATGAAGTTTAAAAACACAGTGGAGCACTTCCTGTATCACCGCATGACGTCACAAAGTGGAACAGAGCATTTGAGCTGTGGATATGTAGACTTATAATGCAGAATAACTCAAACATGTGTGAATAAAACTAAAAACTAAAAGTGTTTTCAGTTTTGGAGAAGAACTCAGTCTAAATATTCAGGGTTAAACATGTGTGACTGAAACAAAACAGAACTCCAGGTCTGTTTCATCACAGATCAGAAAATACTCTAATATGGGCCCTTTAAATCCTAAAATATTGTGTATATTGAAGTATATTTCTATTTTAATCTAGACTAGACTTGGCGTTCTGGTATTTTAACAGCAAAATTGCCATGTTTGCTGTAACCTGTCCTTATTTCCACCTTTTTAACAGACCAATGATCCACACCAATGCACTTCAATGTGAACGCCATTTTTTATTCTCCTCTTCCTTTCACACTGACAACTCCGACCAAATCACTTCTAGCCATTCTATTGTGTGTTTATGACAGGTTAGATGTCTAATTTCACAGAGTTAAAATAATTATACTTAAGCATTTCCTAGAAAAATCATTGGAGAAGCTTATAGTTTGACTTCCTGTTGGATACGAGCAGCAGACGACACTCGTAATACAAACCAAATGACCTTAAATTCCACGTTTGTTTTGTCAAATTAATGTTTTAATTGACAGAAAATGCCTAAATGTGTGTAAATTGTCTTTGCATTTTGGATGGACTTGTGTGTTGTGACATAAGTAGAGGGATTCTGTTTAAGATCGAAGCACTTCCTGTACTTTTCCTTAACTTTTTCCACAAACTGGCACTTAACTGATGTAAAACTATCCATATTTAACACAAAACTATACATATTTATCGCAAAACTATACATATTTAGCACAAAACTATACATATTTGGCACAAAACTATACATATTTAGCACAAAACTATACATATTTAGCACAGGTATCCCAAAAAAACATGTAAGAATTTGGAAAAAAAAAGTTCTGCAGTCAGATTCTACCATTAATTCAGTTAAGAGTGTTTTTGTCTTTTCAGTCAGTGTCCTTTTTTTGCACAGATCTGACTCGTATCTTGGTCTGGCGGCGTCTCCTGCTTGTTTCCATGGAGATACGTAAAGGCGCAGTGTGTAGCATTTCTAGTGGAGGGTGGAAATATGTCATGCTTTGTGCTATGTTTACAGGTAAGATCTGCGGAGAATCGACCTTATCCACAGAAGAAATTATTGTGTTTTTGAACAATAGGAACATCTGCAGTGGATAAATGGTAGATGTGCGTGTTTAAACCAGGTGTTTCCAACCTGCAGCTCTCCACGTCCTTCCAAGTAGCTCGCCAAGGGATTTCTAAATTGCATTTTTGTCCCGAATAACTCACGTTTGATGAATTAAATGCCAACGCTTATTGAAAGTTTTTGAAGTTTACTGGATTGCGTCAGACAGGTAGTGCCCTGGCGGTGGTCGGGGCCCGGTCCTGCAGACTGCCTGATGCTATCTGGAGTTTAAATGCGTCTGAGAACGAGTCCATCACACTCACTCCATTAAGATCGGCATCTCTAAAACAAGAACAGTGGATTTACAGAGCGCTGCAGCTAATAGTGCAATTAGCAAGAATAAACAGGAGGCACAGGACCGCATACCACCGCAGATTAAAGACTCGTGTGTAAAGTGTGAAAAATGGCATTGTGGGTAAACGGTGTGATTAAATGTACTCAAGGGATTTCTAAATTGCATTTTTGTCCCGAATAACTCACGTTTGATGAATTAAATGCCAACGCTTATTGAAAGTTTTTGAAGTTTACTGGATTGCGTCAGACAGGTAGTGCCCTGGCGGTGGTCGGGGCCCGGTCCTGCAGACTGCCTGATGCTATCTGGAGTTTAAATGCGTCTGAGAACGAGTCCATCACACTCACTCCATTAAGATCGGCATCTCTAAAACAAGAACAGTGGATTTACAGAGCGCTGCAGCTAATAGTGCAATTAGCAAGAATAAACAGGAGGCACAGGACCGCATACCACCGCAGATTAAAGACTCGTGTGTAAAGTGTGAAAAATGGCATTGTGGGTAAACGGTGTGATTAAATGTACTCGATTTTTATTGTTTTAAAAAGGTGAAAAACAGAGCTTTTTCATTATAAACCGTTTGCAGAGTTACTCCTCGCTTACCTTAGGCATTCAGATCTTCCTCATTATTCACCGTGATGAGTTTATAAAAGCTTTTCAAAACTTTCACAGACCAGAGCAGAGAGTTTTAGCATCACGGAAATGGTAACAATAACAACTAAAATGCTAACTTCCTGATTATCGGATAGTAAACCGCTTTATAATAAGATGCAGGCAGGACACAGCGGGCTTATTTTTTAGTTTCCGAAGAGCTGTTTATGCAATATTCTGGACTGGGAAGAGTCAAAGTTTGCTAAAATACATGGAAAAAAGTGTCAAACATGCGCAAAATCAGTACTTAAAGGTTTTATACTTCACAATATGGATTCTAGTGAGCTTTAAGTCACGTCAGAATGTTAAAAAAATCAAAAAATAAGCATGCCATGTTGTGAAAGAAAAAACAAAAGTACATTCCAGTCTGACCCGTCCTCTATTCGACACTTTAAGGACATTAGAAAGTTGCTCTGTCATGTGAACACCGTCTATAGAAAACCCGCACAAGCAGATTGAATTACACTGCGGTATAGTGTTACAAACAACAACACAAAACACAGCGAAGCGGCTTTAAGGTTATACAAAGTGTTATACTATTCTGTTATACTGTCCTGCGCCTCAGTCATGCACCATAAGGGCAGTGGATACTTGAACAGGGAGACCAGATGTCCCAGTTTACCCGGGACAGTCCCAGTTTTGCGCCCCGTGTCCCCCGTCCCAGCAGATTTGTCCAAAACCAGTGATTTGTCCATGTTTTATCCAAGAAATGTCCCTGGTGTCTCCATTTTTGACCAATTTGATACATAAAAGGCATAATTTGTAAGTTGTTTAGGTAAAATACAAAAAAATGTGATTAAAAATGACCAAAGCACAAAGAAAATGTGACTATACTGACTAATATGTTTTCCTTAAATACACACTTGTTTCACAATTGTATTATTACCAACCACCACAAAAACGGGGATGTCCCAGTTTTTTATTTTGAAATTCTTGTCACCTTAACTTTGAATCAGCATTCTCTGGGATGTGATACTAACTGTAGGATACTAACTGTCTGTCCTAGGCTTTGTTAGACTTAAATCTGAGCTTTATTTCAACATAAAGAGCTGATTTGTGTCACCGTGGTAACTGATTCTGCCATACACATAAACGTAGAACACCCCCAGCGTGCAAACAATAGAATAAAACTGTTGTACAGTGTTACAAACAACAACACAAACCAGCGTGAAGTAGTTTTAAGGTTACTTTTTTGACAGCATTTGCTAATGAGAGCACTGTGTCACCATAGTAACTGCAAAACATTCCGCCATAGAGGTACATGCAGAGCGCCCCCAGCGTGTAACCTATCGCATAACAGTGTCGTACAGTGTTACAAACAACAACATAAAACCAGCGTGAAGTAGCTTTGAAGTAATTTTTTTGGCAGTTTTTGCTAATGAGTGCACTGTGTCACCATGGTAACTGCTGAACATCCCGCCATAGAGACACATGTAGAACACTACCAGCAATCAACCTAAAGAATAACATTACAGTACAATGTTACAAACCACAACACAAACCAGCATGAAGTAGCTTTAAGGCTACTGTTTTGATAGTGTTTGCTAACTGTGTCACCATGGTAACTGCAGAACATTACGCCATAGAGGTACATGTAGAACACTCCCAGCGTGTAACCTATCGCATAACAGTGTCGTACAGTGTTACAAACAACAACATAAAACCAGCGTGAAGTAGCTTTGGGGTTACTTTTTGTGGCAGTTTTTGCTAATGAGTGCACTGTGTCACCATGGTAACTGCTGAACATTCCACCATAGCGGTACATGTAGAACACCCCCAGCACGAAAAGTATAGAATAACATTGTTGTACAGTGTTACGAACAACAGCAAGAACAACACCACAAACAAGCATGAACTTGCCTTGGGGTTTACTTTTTTGACAGTGTTTGCTAATGAGTGTACTGTGTCACCATGGTAACCGCTGAACATTCCTCCCAGACCTACATGTAGAACACCCCCCAACTATAAACCTAAAGAATAAAACTGTTGCACGGTGTCACAAACAAGCATGAAGTAGCTTTGTGGTAAAGTTTTTGACAGTTTTTGCTTTATCAGTGTACTGTGTCAGTGTCACCATGGTAACTGCTGAACATTCCACCATAGCAGTACATGTAGAACACCCCCAGCATAAAACCAATCGAATAACAGCGTTGTACAATGTTACAAAGAACAACAAAATGAAACAAGCGTGAAGTTGCTCTGGGTTTACTTTTTTGTCAGTGTTTGCTAATGAGTGCACTGCGTCACCATGGTAACCGCTGAACATTCCACCACAGAGGTACATGCAGAACACCCCCGGCACGAAAAACTATAGAATCACAGTGTTTTACGGTGTTACAAACAACAACACAAAGCAGCGTGAAGTGGCTTTGGGGTTATGCAAGGTAATTCCATAAAGCCATTTTAATTCCCCAGCAGAGGCCTTGACCCACAACGGCGGATTACAACTCTGTTACTTTAGACTCATTTCTGCAAGTTCAACATCTCTGTACAAACTTTTATATTGACTCAGTGAGGTAATAATACATCTAACTACTCTAATGTCATTAACGACGGAGCCAGGGTAAACATTGCATGCTCTGGTATTGTGATTGGCAGTGGGAGTTGTTGGCAAATAACTAGCCCAAAGGTGCAGAGTAATTGAATGTGTAATAGACTCCCTCTGTACAAATATAGGCGAATTGTATAAGGGGAAATTATGGTAGGTTTTCGCGGTGTTTTCTATGTGGCGTGAAATAAGATCCTGGGTTTTGGGGGGTGCAGTTTGGGGCAGACAATTCCTGAGGCGTTCGAGGTTCGTGATTGACAGAAAACACAGAGATCAGCTGGGACCCTGACCTAAGCTCTCCGTGTCTGCAGGTCTTTTGTTCGCCGGATTATGTAAGGAAAAAGAAACAAAACGTGTGCATACAAAGTGCACATGACTCTCCAAAGCATCTAAAACAAACACAGCATATCAGATTTAAGATTCGATTAAAAAGGGTGGCCTAGTCTTATGTGATTTTGCAAAAGATTATAATTTTATGGCTTGGTTGATCACGGGGAACAGAGGATTCCACTTTAAAACTCAATGCTACTTCCTGTATTTTTGTACTTTTCTCATTTTTTTGCCACTTAACTGATGTCAAACTATGATAAATATTTACCTCAGCCAAGGTTTTAAACTTATATCAGGTTATTCGTCTTGTTTTCAGATTTATTATGTACTTACTAGTTCTGAGACTGCTTAATTCTAGTCTAGAGGTGGTTTATTTGAATATAACGTGTCAAGTAAAATGATCTTGCTGCATGAACAGATAATTTCACTACTTTTAAGTAATTTCCCGATAGTTTTAAGTGTTTATATCTCAAGCTTTTTTGCAGTGTTGCTCAGATCTTCCTTGTGGGAAGATGAGGCTTTTTTTGCATTTTTTACGTTTCTTTCTTACTTTATTGTGCATGTAATTTCATTTTGTTGGCATCAGTATAAAAAGAAAAACAAAAAGTCTGACCATTACCATACTATATACATGTTTCAACCATTATGCGCATTGACTTCATTGGACTGACTGACTGAAAAATAGGAAGAAAAACAGTTTTTCTCTTTGATTCACCACTACACAGTTCTCCGTTATGCACTCCAACCTCCACTGACAAAGAAGAACAAGTGTGCCAAGTTTTGAATTGTAACAGTTCATGATGAATGAAATAACTTGAATAAAAAATCGCTGAAAGGGAAATAATTTAACAAAAAAAGGCCTTAACATGTGATAGTGGGTATGATTTATGATTTTACATTACTTTTCAGCATCTATAATTCAGACAAATATTCAAGTTGAGAAATTCAAGTTGAAAAATTGAGATTAAAAAAACTAAAATTGCCAAATTCAGCCAAAAATAGGTGGGTATGATTTTACCTTACATTTCAGCATCTTTAAATCAAACTGACAAAATTCAAGTTGAGAAATTCAAGTTGCCAAATTCAGATTAAAAAAAAAATCAAGTTGGGAAATTCAAGTTGAGAAATTCAGGTCAAAGTTCACTACACATTCTGTTACTAGGGGAACTATGGCTGTTAAAAAAAACTACAATAATGGCCCCTGGTGTTAGCAAGTTCCCAGTTTTTGTAGTTTTTAACAGTCATAGTTCCCATAGTAACAGAATGTGCGGTGAACTTTGAACTGAATGTTTTCGATCTGAATTTCTCAACTTGAATTTCTCAACTTAAAATTTTTTTAATCTGAATTTGGCAACTTGAATTTCTCAACTTGAATTTTGTCAGTCTGATTTAAAGATCCTGAAATGTAATGTAAAATCATACCCACCTATCACATTATTACATGTTTTCAATTATTTCTATTTCAACTATTTTTATTTTTTTTTAATTATTTCAAAAGTTCTGGCACATTTCTACTTCCACACACCGACTTCTTTGCCTGTGATTTGTGATTGACAGGCAGCACGCTTGGATCAGCCGAGCTCTGACCCCACAGTTTTTACATCCCTATAACCCCCCTCCCTCGTTTTCCTTCTTTTTCCCTCGTTTTCCCTCCTTCAGCCACCCTCCCCCTCGCTTCAGTTTGTCTTTCCTTGAGAAACCTGAGCAGCCATGTGTTGGGGATAGCTCTAGGCTTCGACCTGCTTTTAGGGGGTCATTCCAGAAACAATGAGGATCCAGGTAAAGTCCTCGTAGGCCCACCACAGACACAGCGGCTCGGGGGCAGATAAACCCACTGCAGTCAGATTTGCACAGGCTTGGGTGCAGAAGAGGAGAGGTCCACACTCTTAATAAGAGGCACTGGCAGATGAACAAGCAGATGAGTAATGCAGGAGAAAGAGGCACTGGCAGATGAGTAAACAAGCACTAGAATAAAGCCAAATAGCAGCGCACATTCCACAAACGACTAGTGTTGAAAATGCTGAAATATAATCCTCTTTATGGGCGGATAATCTTGGGCAAACTCAGGAGTTACAAACAATATTATGAGAAAAAACGCTCCCAAAACACTCATTACTTTTATACACAGGGGACTATATTAGTAGGTAGGTTGAGTGTAACTTTAATGATCCTGTTCTACGCTAAATGTGTTTTGTTTCATTCACATACTTGAATAACCCTTTATTACTAGTCTGGCTACATCTCCAAATCTCAAAATACTCTGTTCCACCTTGTGATGTCACGCGGTGGTTGTTTTAAAGTTAGCAGCTAGCGAAGTTAACCATTTATCTTTAGCTATAACAGCCATTTTTGAATTACAAGTGCCACTTTTTATTACTACATTTTATCAATATTATCACTTTTTAGTTTTTTCAGTGTAAAAAAGAAAGAAATAAAACTTTAAAGGTGCATTATGTAACTTTTTTGGTGAGGGGTTTGCAATATTGTGTAGATTCACAAGGGAAATTATTTGGACACAGTAGCTCACACATCACAATATACTATAATAAAGAATAAAATAATATAAATGGTTTATATAACATGCTCCACAATGTTCCACAGGATGGCATTAAGTGTGAGTATATTACATTTACTCATTAAATTATAATTATTATTTCTGCTTGGAGATATATGCTGATAAATCAAACCTTTATATTACTAAAGTCACAGTTTGTAACTTTGTGGAGGTGGTTCCCTGGAAATCGGAAGCTAAATCCACACGTCCGAACATTAAACACAGGCATAGATACACGTTTCCATGGCAACAAGTAAAACTTACTTTTATTTTAGTCTATTTGACTAAAAAGTTACACACTACAATGCAAAAAATTAAATCTAGCCATGTTAAAATGACTTGAATTCACTTAACAAGGAAAATTACCTGCAAATGAAACATGACTTTTCATACTTAAAATATGAAACTACATCTAGCTTCACTTAAGATAAGAAAAACTTTGCACTAAAAATAAGAAACAAAATCAACTGTTGCTTGAATTAAGAAAAAACTTGGCGGATAATTTTACTTGTCAAGTTGAATCTGCTCAAATAAAGTAAAATGTTCTTAATTTAAGTCATTTTAACTTACCTAGATAATGCTTTTTGCAGAATTTGAACAATTTAATAGTACTTTTTGCCATTTTTGTGCAATGTTGGTGTAGTTGCATTCAGAAAAATACACTTATGAGACATCTATTTACTCCAGCACTTCTTTCTTTCTTCTTTTCACCAGGTTTTGGAGCTGCGTTACGATCAATAGTGTTTGATTAGCCCGTCTCTGCGCTGAGAGCTGCAGACGGCTGTAGATGAGTGACCAGACGCTGTAATGGAGCACACGGGGTCTTAATGAGTGAACTTTTCTGGGTCTTATCTCATCAGACTAAGTGCTGTGGACCTGCCCCGACTGGTGAGCTTTACTGACCACATCACAAAACACAAACAAGGACACGGGGTCAATGGGGCTAATCAGGACTCACAAATATTGATTATTTCTCGTGGTGGAAGGTAAAAAAGTACTAAAGTAAAAGTATAATTCTTAGGTGGATCGTGAAACTTTTGTGGTCTTGGTCTGTCAAATGCTTTTCTTCATGGAGATATTTTTTTATTGCTTCGTTTGTTTGTTTCACAGCATGACATTAAACCTTTCTAAGTTCATGGAGACCAAAAAAGATCAAGTTACAGGTCAGATCTGTGGAGAGGCGACCCCGCTCACAGTCACAATACCTGTTTTTCTATTTTTTTTTTGCGCTATAAAACCACATGTAATTGAATAAATGTAAGATTGATCTGCTTAATGTCACACTGTGGAACATTCCAGACAGAGCAGTAGCATATCCATGGTAACAGGAAGGTAACAGACCCCCAACAAAAATAATACATAGTGCAGCTTTATTTTAGAGTGGGTAATTTTTAATTTTTCTTCACCACATTTGACGTGTATCTGTACTTTCTACACCACTAAATTTTATTTGGACTGAAAAGTACTGAAAAAAGTACTTTAATTTGAGTTTCCGTTCCAACTCTGAGCAAAGAAATCACTAGAATCATTTAAAATCAGCTGAATTCTTTATCAAAATCACTACATTTCATTCTTTAATTGTTCTAAAAATCTCTGCAGAACTACTTTTTACTCTTCAATTTTTAAACGCTTTAATACGTTCACTTAAGTCGATTTTTTCATGTGATACTTTTACTTTTCCAACATTGAATACTTCACCCCCACTGATTATTTCTGCTTCAAATGACATCACGTGTATTGATTATCGGTGCATTCAGGGTCCATGTGGAAACGGCGTAAGAGTGAGATTCAAATCTGTATGTAACATGTGAAATGGATTGGTCCACAGTGTGATCGATACGGCGCCTTTCAGACACCTCAGTACATTAGCTTAAATTATTAAGTAGCTGCCAATGTTATCATGCAGTAGTAGTAATAGAAAGTAACAGATATGTAGTAGTAGCAGCAGTAGTAGTAGTAGTAGCAGTAGTAGTAGTAGTAGTAGTAGTAGTAGTAGTAGTAGTAGTAGTAGTAGTAGTAATTGTTGTACTAGTAGTAGTAGTAGTAGTAGTAGTAATTGTTGTACTAGTAGTAGTAGTAGTAGTAGTAGTAATTATAGTAGCAGTAGTAGTAGTAGTAGTAGTAGTAGTAGTAGTAGTAGCAGTAGTAGTAGTAGTAGTAGTAGTAGTAGTAGTAGTAGTAGTAGTAGTAGTAGTAGCAGCAGTAGTAGTAGTAGTAATTGTTGTACTGGTGGTGGTAGTAGTAGTAGTAGTAGTATTAGTAGTAGTAATAGTAGCAGTAGTAGTAGTAGTAATTGTTGTACTGGTGGTAGTAATAGTAGTAGTGAAGTAATTGTAGCTTTAAATGTTGCAGGTTTAGCTAAAAACATGGGTGTAGTAGAAGGGTCTTGATAATGTTAGTAGTAGTGGTAGTAGAAATAGTAGAAGTAGTGGTGGTAGTAGTAGTAGTAGTAATAGTAGTAGTAATAGTAGTAGTAATAGTAGTAGTAATAGTAGTAGTAATAGTAGTAGTAATAGTAGTAGTAATAGTAGTAGTAGTAGTAGTAGTGTCTGGCTCATTTTTTAAAACGCTGACAAAATGGTAGATGGGCCAATAGTAGCAGTAGTAGTAGTAGTAGTAGTAGTAGTAGTAGTAGTAGTAGTAGTAGTAGTGGTAATCGTAGTAGTAGTAATTGTTGTACTGATGGTAGTAGTAGGAGTAGTAATTGTGGCTTTAAATGTCGCAGGTTTAGTTAGAAACACGGGTACAGTAGAAGGGTATTGATAATAGCTCTAGTAGTGGTGGTAGTAGAAGTAGTAGTAATAGCAGTGGTAAAACGTATTAGTTATAGTACTATTGGTAGCAGTATAAGTAATAGTTGAAGTAGTGGTTGCAATATTAGTTATGGTAGTGGTGGCAGAAGCATTAGTAGTAGTAGTAGTAGAGGTGGCAGTAGTATTATTAGTAGCAGTGGTAGTAGTAGTAGTAGTAGTAGTAGTAGTAGTAGTAGTAGTAGTAGTAGCAGTAGTAGTAGTAGTAGTAGTAGTAGTAGTAGCAGTAGTAGTAGTAGTAGTAGTAGTAGGACGCAGTATCAGTGATTTTGTTTATATTTTATATTATACTACTTTAAAACTATTTGATGCATATAAATAAGGACAAGTATTAGCACTTTTCTTCTTTTTTCCACTAAACTGCTGTGAATTGATATTTTTTTAACGAGTGCTGTGCTGCAGAAGAAAAAAAAAGTTAGAAAAACACTGGTGTCTAAATGTCCTGGAGTCTTGGTGGAGCAGGTCACACAGATGAAGGAGGATCGTGTGTTTGACCTGTGGCTGTTTATAAACCCTGAGAATGACCTTAAAGGAGCCTCTCCCTGACCCTGCCCTGCACCTGCAACTCAGCTCAAAACACACACAGCACAACCACAACAAGTGATTCTAACATTTTGGTTATATTCATTTTCAGAGTCTAGAGCGATTATTTTTGGGCTAAATACGAGTTTAAACTCAAGAATAGAAAGAACGACAAATAATCAGCTTTCCTTAAAACTTAGAAGAACTTCAAATTATCTTCATTATGATTACAGGTTTAATTAACAGTATTTTAGCAGAATCAGCACTTTACAATACAAGCAATAGTGTCAGATTTTAAAATTAACACTATTTTCAGAATTTGCTCTGTGGGATTTGAACTAGGTCACAAATCATGGTAATTTATAAAGTAGGTCTGAAACCTGAAATACATAATTAATTTTTTTTTTCCATTTTCATTTAATCTCACTGCTGCAGCATTGGAGCTCTTAAACATGCACTATGCCATTTTTTGGTTGCTTGTTTCTATGGAAATGTCATTTATCTGAGCGTAATGTTCCACAGTGTGACATTAAACTGCTCTACGTTACATTTATTAAATTACAGGTGATTTTATAGCTCAAAAACACCTAGAAAAACAAACATTCTGACTGTGCGCGGGGTCGCCTCTCCACAGACCTGACCTGTAACTCTCCATAAGGATAGAAAGGTTTAATACTGCGCTGTGAAACATAATATTCCAGACCTGTTCAATTCTACAATGTCTTTCTGCGTCCACATTTTCACCGGATTTTCTCTGTCTTAACCTGCGTCTGTCCTTATCCATCTTTCCCATCTTCTGTGCTCCGATTCCTGAAAGCAGGTTGTCATTCTTCCGTCTTTTGTATCTGTTGGGCCTATTCAAACCCACGGACCCTCCCCCACACCCTCTTGTCCTCCTCTCCTCTCTCCTTTTCACTCTAGGGCCTCATTATGGGCCAGGCTTTGGATAAATGCATGTATTTTCCCCTTGACGCATAGAAGAAGTAGCAAACCTGAATATTTTTTTTCACTCTTTCTCAGAATCCTCAAGTAGGTTTTGTATCGCCGCTTCGGAGTGGACAGACGCAGATTTTCGGAGAAGGCGTAATTGTGGCTCATTTGTAATAATACAGTAATGCAAGGGGACGCAATTAGAGGTCTGGGGGTTGAATGGGGGGCTTAATAAGGGGACAAAAGCTGCGGCTCACGGGGCTATTAGTCCTGCAGGAAGTGGGGCTATTGTCGAGAGTGTCCGGCTATGTCCTCATCGCCGGCCTATCAGAGCGCGGGGGAGGCGGGGCTTGTCCGACTCCTTTAAAACGGCTTGGGCACAAAAGTGGTAATGCCTTTTAAGCTTTTATAAACAAAAGAGGAACGGGATTATGGGTTAAGGAGAGTGACTTCCTGGACACAATAATGTTTAACTTCCTCCTTAATGCAGGTTTAGAGGGAGAGCTGAAAAGTGCACAGTGTTCAGGGGCATAATTAGGCCAAACACATAACAATGAGAAACAATAGTACAATTATAGGCAATATACTATTAAAGAAGGGGTATTAAGTCAATTTTTCTATCATAGTTTTATGGTTCATACATGTTTCAATAATTTAGTGATCTCTCCCAAACCCTATTTGAACCCTCCTTATGGTTAGACGTAAGATTCATACAGATTTAAAGAAAATGTATGACTCTTCTACATTCTCATTTTTCTTTTTGATTATTTCTTTACAGTCGCCCTAGAAAATTTGTGAGATTTTATGGAGATAGTCAATATACACAACCAAAAGAAGTGGTTTTAACATTTTAACATATTAATTTTCAAGTATTTTTACCTAAATACAAGTTTAAACCTAAGTAAATACATAATAGATTAGAAAAAAATATAGAAAGACTGGCAAAACTTCAAATTATCTTCAATTTAGCATTATTTTTGAACAGGAATTTATGTATTTTAGCATTTTCCACAACACACATTTTTAAATCTATCACTATATTTCAGAATTACTCTATGGGAATTGAACTAGGTCAAAAATTCATGGTAATTTATAAAGTAAAACTGAAAACTGAGAAGTGCACAGTGGCATAATTAGCAGTGGGCATAATTAGACCAAACACATGACGATGACAATGAAAATGTGTGAGATTTTATGGAGATTTTAGCACAAACTTTTTAGACAAAATTGTTATAAGAGTCTGTGCGGTTACTTTATATTTAAGCGCCACAAATAAATGATGAAGTTAAGCTCACAAACTCAAGTATTCACTGTTCGGATGACGCCCTCACTGCCATTCAATCACTATTTTTTCCGTTTCAGTTCCTCAGTGACGTCTGTGTCTTGTTTACTTGATTCACACAGACACTTCCAGCTCCTAATGTTCCCTGTTTGTGCTCCGGTCCTCCAACGCTCCCAAAAACTGTAGCCTCAGTGTTTAGAACCACTCATGAAAACCACCAGACCATGTGCCCGGCCTCGCTCTCACAACACATGCTTAACCTCAGCCAACCTGCCGCCGCTGCGCTCTCCCCTAACTGGATTTAAGCGTTTAACTATCTCTGCGCACGTTATCGAGTTATTGCGGTGGGAAAACTCGCTCTGAGATTATTCTAGT
>KN493283.1:0-18861 GCA_000787155.1 Scartelaos histophorus | reverse complement strand
GCGGGGGGAGAAGTATGGTACTAAGTTGCGGTCGTACTTCTTTCCACTGAGCGCGTAATCCTCCCCAAGCCACGGGCGCAGAGTGTCTCCGTGCTCCCCGCGATAGCCCGCACCGGGAGCATCTGATCAGCCGCGTTGGAAAAGCGAGCCCCCCCCTCGTCCTCCTCCTCTCGGCGTCCCTCCTCGCTTCTCTCATGCTACTTTTTTTGCACTGTCAAGCGAGCGAGAAGCCGGGGAATGCGGGACTGCGGCGCCCCCATGCGGACAGAGCGGGAATGGGGAAGCGGAGCGCGTAAAGTTGGACTATTAATACGCGATGCATGAAGGTAAGGTGCTCTACCAGACAAAATAAGAGATTATAAATTATAAAGGCCTCCATTTTGTTTAGTAGAATTGAATTGTTGCAGGCTATGTCAGTTTTAAATTTAATAAAGTTTTTAAAAAAGTCAATTTTTTTTTTATTTGTTTGTTTTTTTTTTTGTTTGTTTTCAGTGATGGAAAGTGGTGGTATCTTATTTTTTCAGTGCAAGCAGTGAAAGTAGAAGAGCTGAGCCCATTTAGTGAAGAAGATAACAAGTGAGTACTTGTATATAAAATAATAAAAATCTTCTAAAGCAGGTCATTTCTTTGATCATGGCTTTCGTAGAGAGGATATCAGTCTGAGGAAAGTTGTACAAGTAAAGAAACAGCACGAAAATGAGATGTGGGAGGCTATTCGTAATATTTTAGTCGACAGATTCTACTTTAATGTGTGTAAACCACTTTTAGAAGTCAATTCTGTAATTTTTTTCTGTATGGAGATGTTAATGCTTTGCCTGGAATGTTCCACAGAAGCCCATGATATTAAACTTATCTCTCATTTATTAAATTACAATATATTTTTTGCTTGTTTGTTACCTTAAACAACATGAATTCATTTTGTAAGCGTGCTCGCCTCTCTACAGACCTGACCTGTAACTTGACCTGGTGGTACACTCGCTTGTCGCCATGGAGATAGACAAGATGGTTTTTGTAAGAAATGCAAACCGGTACCAGGGGATTTGCAGAAAATGAAAAACAAAACCAAAAAAAAGCAGAAAGAGATAAAAAAAAAAGATGAATGCTCTCCTGTGTCACATTTCAGGCAAAGTAGCAACGAGGAAACCAGGAAAATACAAAAGAGTTCCGCAAAACGCAATGATTATTACTGATAATTTGTAATAACTGGCTTTCCTGATTTGAACACAATTGCGCTGCAGTATTTGGCATTCTCGAAACATGAGATTTTAACAGCTGTCAGTGGGAACGGTTTACACAGTTGTTTTTCCTTTGGTGTTTTTTGTATTTAGAAATCGCATGTAGGGAACAGCGCAGCAGCAGAGCAACTCATGTCACAAAGGCCTTTAAATGACTTAAAATGCATCAGTTTTAACACAACAGATAGTAAAAATATATGAATTTCCTTTGCTTATGTATTTTCAACAATGTTATTTTATATTTTTTGCGTAAAGTCGCATTTTGTGTGGTGCAGTTTGCGGGTTGTGGGTTCGATTCTATAACAAGACACCACTGAATCCCATTGTCAATAACCTGTGACTTCCCAAAATGCCCAAAAAGACAAAAAGTTCAACTATAAGGAGAAAAAAAGGTACTGGCCCTTTAATAAATGAGTAATCTGATCAATGTCTCATGTAATTTTAATTTCAAATCTGCATTGCCTTGAAGTATTATGGGCGAACTGTGGTTTTATTATTATGCTAGCCTCATTTGCGGTAATTATTCAAGGTAATTTCTGAAATATATTGGTTAATTAAGTGCTTCCATGTGGCCTTCAGATGTAATAAGTTTGCGTATGCTTGTAAACTGCTTATACGGCATGTTATATAGCCTGTTCATTTGACCGTACTCATTTACCTGTATTTCTGGTCCTCGTAAAGTAACTAGGAATTATGAAGTGATCTGAAGCCTCTGGTCCTCACAGCGCAGTGGCAGAAGAGGTAGAATAAAGATGGATGAGATCTGCATCGCTCATTAATACTTGTCACTTGTTCCTGACTATCCCTGGGAAAAAAGGGGGATACTGTCACTTTAAAAGCCCATTTCGAATGACCGACTGTCCGGCATACGCTGCAGAGTAGAACGTTTCAGTAGACAGAATACAGGCTTCTTCTGTCATATTTGTCTGAGTTGACTGAGTTTCCTACAAAAAAACAAAAAAACTTAATTTGAATTCATTAACCATTGACCATTGGATTTATGGTGCTCCTTGCAAGAAACTTAAAGTGGTTTCTTCTTCATTCACTCCACACGAGGCGGTTGTAAGTGACTATTGTAGCCACAGCTGCCCTATGCAAATCAAATCTGCTGCAAATCGCTATGGGCCCTGTCATGGACCAAACAGAAAAAGGCAAGGACAAGGTGTAAAAAAGATATGTTTAAATTTAATAGATTCAAAAATATACTTTAACCAAGGCTCAAAATAACAGAAATAGTCAGGCCTAACTGGGGAGTAACTTAAATCAAACTGAACAGAACAAACGAGCTCCTAACCAGACAGAACAGGAGCTTAAATACATGGAGACCAACCAAACTGAACATAAGAGGGAGGGTGGAAATTACATTAAATAACCAACTTAATTAAAGTAACATAAGGCAAATAATCTCAATCCCAAAACAACAAATAATACTAAAGTAATCTTAAACAATTTAACTTTACCAACTAAAATAGTGCTCCTCCCTTCTCCAGCGTTTGTCTCTTCCCGTCTCCTCCATCCCGTCAACCCAAAACAAAAAGAACAAGTGTAAGTAAAAATTCAGACTTATATTAACCAAAATGTGAACACTAAGTCTAAATAAACAGATAAATCAAACTATGTTGTAATTAACTTAATAAAAATAAGAAAAATACTAACACTGTGTAGCCAAGTAACCAATACTCACACGTACATACTGAATTCATAGGCAGTATGGGTAAAGTGTCTTGCCCAAGGACAGCCACCCCACTGTGACACCTGCTATTGTGTTTGTCAAGCTAGTAAATCCAGTCAAAAGAGAGCACAATCACTTCAGATCCAATAATCTTGAGGAAATTATATGTTAAATTAGTCTAGAAAATAAAATAGAATAAAATGAGGGATGGTGGAGGGTCAGTTAAATGTGTTTCTTCATTTAAATGTAATTGCTTTGTCTGGAATATTTTACAGTATGGTATTAAACCTTTTCTTCTTCATACAGACCAAACCAGACCAAGTTCTAGGTCAAGAGACGCCCCTTCACACTCTGAATGTCTGTTTTTCTAGGTATTTTTGAGCTATAAAACCTGAAAATGAATAAATGTAAGGTATAGCTGTTTAATAATGTCATACTGTGAAACACATGGATAGAAAGAAGGTGACAGACCCCCAACCGAAAAGGTGCAAAGTGCATCATTAAGTACATTTTAAGCACATTTTATAACACGTCGGATTGCATTAAAAAAAAATAATACAGCTCTTGTCTCTCCTTTATCAGAAGTGCGTTCCAGGTTGTTGTTCTATCTTGTTTTTCTTGCTGGCTGCACATGGCCCCGCTCATCCTGATACTCGCCGGCTGCTGTGGACGTTTTTGTTGGTTCGCATTGATTTAATCCGAGTGGAGAGGCAGATGAAGGCTGCAGACGAAGCTTTCCTCTGAATGCACGTCTCTCGGTTTTAAGCGCTCGCCGATATAATGTTAGCGGTAGCACAGAGATGGATTTTGAGCTATATGCGTTTGGATTTTCTGGATACAGACATGGGTTGAATTTGGGTTCGGACGTGTAAGAATAATACTGGATCTTTTTTAAGCTTTAAAGTTGCGCTAAGTTACTTTTCTGAATGTTTTTGAACGTTCCACAGCAGCCATTCAACTTTTTATCTCTCTATATATGTGACCTTGGCCATTACCTGCTTAGATAAAAGTTTAAAGTCGTGTTTCGAAGTCACAGTCTAACAATACCACAATTCTTACACATAAAAATTCCAAGTGCTTTATAGGACAGGAGTGAAAAATGTATTATAAAAGTATTTATTACTTTATTTATTTAAAAATGTTATGTCGTGTCCTCATTAAAAACATACCTGGAGCTGTGTTGATATAACTTATAATATGGGACCTGTAAGTAACTTTTAATGTGGTCGTGTCAAATACCTGCTTGTTTCCATTGCAGATGATATTATTGATTTGTCTGTTTTGTTTGAAATGTTCCTCAGTATGGCATTAAACCTTAAAAAAAGCTGTGGAATATTAGTAAGACAAAATATACTCTGCTAAAAATAGACAATTTGTAACAGCTTATATTGAAAGTGAAAAGTATTCCAATCTGAAAAGTTCTTGCCTGTGTATATTTCTGTCTTACATCTACTGCTTTCTAAACACATCTGTTTATTTGCCAGCACCTGTTTTGAGCGAACACGTGGAATAATGAGATTCCTACAGTGTGGTCAGCTCACTTAGACCTTTCTTTATACAGTGCTGTGCATAATTGGCTCCTCGGTCACTCAGGCCGCCTCACACATTAAAATACTAAGATGAACAAGCCTGCAACCTGTAGCCACCTACTGTTGCATCAACACAACACACGCACATATGCAACAGTAGCTATGGAAATATATTAGCAGTTGTCACACCTTGTTGGTGTGAAATATTTGTTATTTTATTGCCGCTAGAACACTGTGTTTTCAAAATTTCTCCACATCCAATGCCACATTTATTTGTCTTGCAAAATATAAAGCTTTAGCTAAATACCAATGCACAATTCTGAACTTCTGTTACATTTGAGCATTGTTGTAAAACTACAAATGACTGTTACACTTTAAAAAACGTTATTATGTGAACTATAGTAACATAATATATGTTAAAGTTTATTTGATTTTTCTCTACCAGCAGGTAGCAGGTAGCTGACCCCCCTCCCTTCACATGGCCTTTGTTCAGGCTCACCTTAAAACATAAAATGGCCACTTCACTTGCCAAGCAAGTCAAATAAAAGCACGTGCACTGGGTTTTAAATGATACTCACAGAACTGTGGGTTCAATCAGTGGGTAAGTGACAGGGCATGAGACATGTCCATGTCCATGAGCTTGTTCAGGATGGCGGGCGACACCTGACTCATGCAGGCTGCAGGATTGGGGAACAGCAGACACATGGTGGGAAGAGACACCTGACCTCCACAGCAGGGTCCAAAGAGAGCGGCCTTTGTCCGCTGTGCATTAGAAAGTCTCTTTTGAGCATGTCTATCCAAATAAAATGTCTATACTTTGCAAACAGAATTTACTGTCCGACCAGCAGTGACATTTTTAGACTGTGCTACTTTATGAAATATATTTTTCATAATATCTGAAATATTCAATAATTTTACAACTTTTCCTATTCCTCTCTAGTGTCTTGCCTATCCTATGTCAAAACCAGTCAGTCACTAACACTGGGAATACTACTAGCCAATGCATAATTCTCCAGCACATAAAAACACTGAAAGCACCAAATGAAAAACCAATATCATTTCAAGTATCTTGGCTTTATTCTCATTTGCATGTCCTTGTCCAAAACTTGACCCCTCCCTCTTTTTGCTATCATTCGTCCTCTAAAGTTCACCTTTTCAAATTTGCTACCGCGCTTCTCTAATCCTGCGTGTGCTAACCAAAGTACCCCCAGTGTACTTCATGACATCGCTTGCCGTGGGCGACCATTCCGTTTCAATGGGCCCTCCAAAGCCTTCGCTGACGTCGCTCACTTCAATACAAAGCTTGTTTCTGAAATTGCGTCGCTTCAAGTGTTTTACTCAATTGTGTATTTATTTTCAACAATTCCAAACGCCGAATTGTGTACGCGAGGATTACACTGTGTTGTTTGCAAATTCCATTGTTCGCGGTTGTTGATACCGGGGGGCATAAAACGCAAGAGAAAATTAGCGATGCTGTAAGTAAGGCTTGTGTTTTAATTGGAGAGTTCATTGGGACCCTTAATGAGTAGATTTTGTCATTAATGGCCTTAGTTATGCATGAGATTCTGCTAACAAGTGATGAAGGTGGTGAACGACTTCCACCGACGGGCTTCTTAAGATCTATTGCGTCATTTAGAAAAGTTTGGAGAAGCGTCACCGACTTGTCCGTCAGTGTTGGTAAGTAGCAAAGGAGGCGGTGATTGACCAGAACCCCGTCTGAACCGAAGAAGCTACTTAGATGAACGGTGAAAAGTTGACAGAATCCAATTTTCGTTTGTGATAAAACTTTCCTTGGTGATTGACAGATTACACAGACAAGCGTATTTTAATTACACACAGTTTTGTGGCATAAGCAGGTTCTGTAAATGGAGGTAACTAAAAAATTAAAAGAGAAGGTACTTAGCTTGTACTCATACTAAAAAGGGAACTATAATCACAACTGAACCTGTGTTGCCAGATAAAGGACACATATAAGTTTTTATCATTCTCAGTATATGAACAGGCCGTGACTTCTTGAATTCTTCTTCTTGAACCTCCAGAATTCGCTCAGTGATTCATGACTGACCGCTGGTTCTGGAGTCGTGACAACTCAGGTCAGAGAGTCATTTTAGGATTGAATTAACTGGATTCCGATTTGAAACTGGCAACCCAAATGAGAGGTTTGTGTGAGGTTCATTTTGCTTTCGGATTGGATTGACCGTTTGGATCTCAAGAACTGAAACAAGGACTTGAACATATTTACATCAAATTTGAGGACACAGATTAATGGAAGCTGAAATAAAAAATTATATATTCCCTTTAAATTGTTATGCAAAATTAAGAATATTACATTCCCACCCTCCCAACCGAATGAAATATGTACGTGAGCAATTTCATCAAACTAAGTAAAGCACTAGATCAGACCTTTCAGATAGTCTGTACTTTTGCTGCGTTTTCAAAAATCTAAATGTCAAGTTTGGAATCTATCTGAAATCAATAACTCAAAAATACAATTATAGCTAATGGGTATTTGTTTAAACCTGCAGTAAAAATCATTCAGAACCACACAATCAGGTATAGATTTTTGTGCGAGAAAACTGCAGTGGTGGAAGAAGTACTCGATTTTGTTACTTAAGTAAAAGTAGAGATATCGAAGCAAAAAATGCACAAGTAAAAGTATCACATGAAAACCTCCACTTAAATAAAAGTATTAGTTTTGATGCAGATTTGTGAATTTTGTTCTGCAGAAACAACTGAATCAATTGTTTTCCCAGCTGTTTTTATATGCAACTTTTTGTTTGCTCAAATTATGAATGTGTTAAAAATAAACCCCTTTTCCGTCCTTTCAAATTATAAAAAAAAATAAAAATCAGTCCAGTTTACATGCTCTCAAATGTAGTGAAATTAAAGGAAACATATACACTTTAAAATGTACTTAAGTAAAGTACATATACCTAAAAGTACAGTATTTGTATTACTTTTACGCCATCAACCTAAAAGTACAGTATTTGTATTACTTTACTTTTACGCCATCGCAGTCCACCACTGAATAATTCTAATTTTGAATGACACTGATGGCAAATAGTTTTTACATAACAGGTTTAAAGGTTAGTTCTGATTTCCCACGCAGTAAATTATTGTACCGACCAAGGATAAGGTCACTCTGCGGGACTTAGGACACAGAAGGCTTTTAGCAGTAGCAGTTGCAGTAGAGAATGTACTTGATGTATTCGTAATAGTGTCTACTCCTTTGGCTCTGTGATACCTGCATGACCAGAAATATGTTCGATATTTTACCAGGGTTCTCATCTATGGGCCAAAAAAGCAGTCCTTTAGTCACAGTCGCTGTCTGGAGCAGGGGTTGGTCAAAAGGGCAGACTTCATTGTAGAAATGGAAAATACTGGTTTGTTAAAAGTGAAGCACGGAGGTATTTGTGTTTGCTGGAGAAAGTGTTGTTATAAGATTTTCTCACAGTGGAGAATGAGAACTAAAAAACTAGAAATGAGCAGATATATAAGTCAATTTTGGCTACTGCATTTCAACTAAAAAGCCCTACAAGCCCTACATGGTTAGGACTTGTACCACAGTTATACCACGGTTGGGTTTCACTTTGCAGTCTTATAGTAACTACTGGCTGAACCAATTATGAACATTTAGGACCAACTAATATAAAAAGGCACATAAGTTTATTGTTGATGAACAGAGGCAAATTCACATATATCAAAAGTATATCATTGATCTATACATTTTCCATCAATTAGTTCATTATGACAGTAATGTTTCCAGGAGTTAGGACAATTTGTTTTACAGTTCACCAAATAACTAAGTGGTTGAGTGCGGTGAAGTATAGACGCCAAACATCTCTACTTCCAGGGAAGGACCCCCAAAGGAGCTGGAGGAAGTCTGGGAGTCCCTGCTTAGACTGCTGCCATTGTGACCCAGTGGAAGAAAATGGATGGATAGGTTTGAGTCTGGATGTTTTGAATGAATGTGAACCAAGATTATGTTCCTCCCTCATGAACCCAAATATGTATTAATTAATGGTGGGCATAGATTAAAAAAAATAAATCTAGATTAATCTCATTTCAAATTTTAGATGAATCTAGATTGATTTAGATTAAAATGGCTCATTCAGAATATGTGCGCTACCTAAGTAATGACTACAAATAAGTCCTTGAGAAGAGGTTTCTTAAGATAGGGGCTCATCTCCTGTTTCCAAAATGCATCACTGACTGCTTGAGAAAGTTATACTTTGATACTTGGTGATGAAAAAATCATGCTCAATAAGATGTTCTTGTGTTAAACTGTTTATTCAGTTAACATAAAAACTTTCAACTGTAAGCCTTAGCCTACATGACCCACCTCTACCATCTTTTTATCCTTTCTGCGGCATATTGCTCATGTATTCTCCTAATGTTAGTTCACCTCACTGGTAGTTTGTAACCTGTGGTTGCCTGGAGAACAAGCTGGAGCCCATCATCCTCAAACACGCTGATGGGTCGTCAGCTAGTGTCGATCCACTGAGTAAGACGATTAGTTAGCTTGTCTGATAGAGCTGCGCTGACGCTTGACTCTTCCCCGGTGTTTCAGTGCTCGACCCGGCATCAGCGTTCGTTAAGTGATGCTTTGTGTTTAAGTGGTACTTGAGACTGGTAAAACTCCTACAGTAAACTAATTCCACATTGCATAAAGTGCAAACAACCTTAGACTTGTCGATGTCTCCATTAGGAAACTTTTTAAAAATTAATTTACCCTGAAGCAAACCCGGCGGCTTCATAGCTGCATCCATGTTGGCGTGTGGCATTCGTTGTGGTATTTCACAGGAGCTACAGGATTGAAAACTCGTTGCCCCCTACAGTGCAATTCGGCGAGGTATACATCCACGCTAAAGGTGAAAGTCATCATAGTTCGCTTAATATAGACCCAGCTCCCTGTCCAACTTTGAGAATAGATTAACGGCGATATTTTTTATGTCGCCCGATAAGAGTCCCACATTATCGCAGCACGTTAACGCTGATAACGGCCCAACACTAGTATTAATGATAAGTGCGATGTGTGTAGCGATATAGGCATTCTCTCAGGCTGATATTTGAACACAGCACTTTACGTTCACAATAAGCAAGGTCGACTTTTCATGCGCACCACAAAAGACACCTCTCTGAACAGTTCTATGCTTGAAAGAATGTGGCCTTCATTCACTCTCTGTACATTTAACAAACTTTTCATAGTAAATGCACCAAGTTTGTTTGTGCAACTCGAGCCCACTCATTTGTCCGCCCGCTGTATCGAACCACAGCTGTAATTATGGAGCATTTTGTGGACAATGTTTTCATTCCCACACATCAATTTTCCAATAAACCTGAGTCGGGCTGCGGGGGAATTTAATCAGTGTCAAAAGAGAGAATAAAAAGTGCTTGTTTCAGGAAAGGAAAGGGTGGGCGGTGATCAAGAGGTAAAGACTGGGCCTGGGCTAATGCTTATAGGCGCTGCAAATGCTTGTAATGGAACAAAAATGAGAGTGTGTTATTGGATTAGAAAAATGCAGAAGAGGCACAGAACAGAATCAATTTTCGCGAATGCTAACTTTTCGAGGAAATAGTTAAAAGCTATTTTGTTGAAAGAGTTTTTTGTATCTGAAGTTTGTCTTGCTGTACTATAGACATATAGTATAAGAAGCTCTTGAGGTCAAAATAAGTCTGTCTGCATCTAATTATAAAACGTTTTATTGTCCGATCAACAGGAAATGTGTATTTAGCATGCTAGTTGTTCTTTAAATAATTGTCTGTAAACCATGCAGGAACTAAAGGATGTTGTGTGATTTGCATGCTAGTTATTCATTTTACCATAATGACAAAACTCAGCTCTGGTCTCTGAAATGCTCAGGATGCTAAGAATGCAGAAGGTATTGAGGAATAATTTTGGACCACTGCAAACTGTGGAACTAGTTCTGTTTTTCAGCTTTTTAAGACTGTAAAAAAACTGGTACAGCTCTTTTTAATTCTCCCACAGGCAAAAGTTCTTCCAGTGTGAGGTACATTTGTGAGGTCTGCTGTTGCTTCCTTAGAGTGTAACCTACTGTATGTCCAAAAGTTCCATGTTGTTCGGATGCTTTCAAAGAGTTTGGAAAATATCTATAGAATTTTCTCTCATGGAATCCCCCGAGTTTTTCATGAGTTTCATAAGTTGTGTTTGCAGCTAGCATTTTTATTTTAGTTCCCAGTGGATAAAATATACTGCACTGAAAAAGTTTCAAGCAGGATTTTGTCAAAACATGGCCAAACAAGTGAAAACCAAATTAGAAAATTGCTAAGATTTTACAATTCTTTCAATATAACTCATCTGCGATTCATAGAACCATAGTTACATTTCTGATAGTTTGACATTTAATTCAAATTTTGATTCATATGTGTGTAAATATGTATTTCCAAACAGGATTTAAGTATATTCTGTTTTCTGCAAACCATATTAACTTAATCTAAAGCTAATTATTTTGGAGAGCATTACCCCTCTCAGATTAGATGAAAAAAGCACTGCACCTGATTTTTAAAAGTCTTCAAAACATGAAAAACAGAAGTAATTAATTTTAAAGTATTAAAACTTATTCCACATTTTAGTAACACACCTTAATTATTCACTGTTAGGAGTTTATAAACACAGCTCATAACTTTCAGAAGCTAAAGTAGAGTTTTACCAACATGATAATAACTACTAGCATGCTAACAGCGCCATAGTAATGCTGTTTAATTAGATGCAGATTGCCGTCTCATTTTGACCTTATGAGCAGTTTTACCTATAAATCTGTAGTTGGACAAGCTACATTTTACTTCATTTTACATAATGACATACAAAACACTGTATAAATAAATCCAATCTGTATATCATTTAAAATACAATGTTCAGTTTCTTGTTTAAACTTCTTAAGACTGTTCTGAAATTTGAATTGCAAAATGACCACTCAACTTGTATTTTTTTCTTCTTAGTTTGTTTTCCTTAACAAAAGTTCAAGGACTTTGAAAACTGAGTGTGCACATTTATGGACAGTGTTTGGTTGAAGGTAGCACCACCTGTTCACCTGCAGTCTGTTTCCTCTGCTTTCTCAAACCATGTGTCAGACTGCACGTCCTTGACTGGAAGCCCTTTTTTTTTTTTCTCTCTGTCTGCTACAGTTCAACAATTGGTGTTGTATCCACTGCTGTTATCACACTTTCCTTCTTATGTGAAGAATAGAATGCGCAGAAATGCAGAAGAAGAAGAAAGAAGAGAGGCTTATAACTTGATGCTTGCTACAAAACTGGAGGTTTGGTGTTTTAAAAGCCTTATTTATTTATTGTGTATTACTGTTCTAGACAATTTCAGTGCAAACTCATTTACATTTGCAGCTTTAGAATAAAAAAAATCAAGAGCTATTTCAGACTCTCCTGGGATACAGCAGCTCTGATATATACTGTACGTTGCACAATTTAGGGCTCACAGCAGCAAAAGTCCCGTCTTCTTTAGTTTTAAGTCTGGCCGGCTGGTTCGAGGACCTGAGTGGTCTGCGCGGAGTTTGCAAAGTAAGCAATTCACATAAATAAGAAGGTGCCATTGGACAGAGCACAGTATTTCTGTGGGGCTGTGTTTTGGACCAAGTGTAGACTGTGGTAAAGAGAATTAAAATCATCCAGACATGGGTGCATGGGCTTGATTAGAATATGAATAAGTTTTATTGTCGGAGAGCTTCACCAAGTGCTTCTAGTTGATTAGGAGACAAGTAGGGCTTGACCATCCCCAGAAGGTCCAATAAATTATCATACTTTACAAACCTAACAATGTGTTACTAATGCTCATTATTCTTTAATACAAGAATGTCATTTGGTGTTTTGGTTTTTGCAGCTCGTTATCTAATCAGACAAAGAATGAGCTCTTGACTTTGGGTTGCCAGAGTCAGACATCTGTTCATCAGCTCTCTAATCTGAATACCCTCCACCCAAACCCCAGCACCTGCGGTACAACATCCAGTGAACTCTGAGGGAGTTCTGGATCCTGGATTTCAAATGAGACATCACCTGCCCATATACCAAGAATGAGAAAAACTTAATGCATTCTCTATATGTAGGTTAAAGCACAGGGAACCCAGGTAAAATTGAACTAAAACTAACTAAAAGTATAGCCCTTCAATGTAATTCAATAAACTTGAACTCCTTGCTCTTGAGTACCTTGCTCGAGGGTCCGCTGTGCATGTTTTGGGGGTGATACGGGGTAACTGAAGAATCATCTCAGACTAAATGCCAATCACTTCCTAATATGATGAGAAATGGCAGCTGTCTAGGGTATTGTAATTGTGTCATTCTTGTGAGGCTGACAAAGATTTTCAATTGGCCAAGACTAAAATCCACTGTCTCCCACAATGTCTGACACAGCAGAGCGCATCAAACAGACCGGCAACTGTGTAACTGTGACCAGAATAATCAGTGTGCCCAATGGAAAAGAAAGGAATAAAGCTGGAACATTGCAACGCCAATGTTGAAAACTGAGCATTGCATTCATCTTGTACAATTTATGGAGCTCATGTAAACTTTGATCAGTTTCAAATTGCAGCCTGAACAAACAAACAAGACAGAATGTGCATTATTACAGTGCTTAAGGCCTGAAAAGTGACAGATTGAGATGGGTCGTAAAGCTGTAAATAGGCTCTGGGCACAGTGGCATTTGGCCAGTTCCGGTCAGTGAGGGTCTTGAATGGAATGTTTATGAGGTTTTTTTTAGAGTGGCGCTAAAACCTATAAATCCTGGTAGTTCTGGCAGTGGACAGGGGGCTGCAGGTGGACGTCACAGACAACATGTGTCATATTTTACAAATGGGAAAATTTGTGTGCTTACATAAGTATATTTTTGTGGCTCAATGCTAATGTTACCTTTGATTAAAATGATAGACCTAACATAACAACATTTAATTTGTAGTAGAGAATACCCAATTATCGGTGGCAGTAGATTATTTCACTCTTTGGCATTATTTAAATATTTATTAGGCCCCAAAATTAGCATTAGCACTGATGCTCAAAAATGTACAGAAGTGTCCCCCGGTGAAGTTGTAGCTTGTGGTCAGTGACACCCACCCACAGGACCCTGTCCACAGCCCGATCTGTCAGGATTTATCGATTTCATCTTGACTCAGCAAAAAAGACATTACATAGAATGAAATGCCTTACTGTCCCTGTGACTGGAACTGCTATTGTGGAACTACTATTGTGCTCAAATAAGAGTACTTTTACTTACGCATTTTACTAAGTACATTTTACTCACTTGTAGAAATAGTAGTCTAAGAAAATACTCCAGTAAGAGTAAAATTGTATTTGATGAAAATATTAGTAAGAGGAACTGTTTGAACATAGTGTCTGATTTACAATTGAAGAACTAAAATGCATAACCTCTTACACTTTCAAAAGAAATCATATGAATGAACATCCCAGACGAGCAGCTGCTGCTCCCGATGCTCCTGGCTGATCCACAGCTTTTGCTTTGCTTTTCTTTTGGTTTGCCCTGGTGGGTCCGGACATCATGTTTTCTCTGTTATTTTATGTAGGGATTGGTTTTTGGGTTGACTTTTGTTGGCGTAGGGTCAGCGGTTTTTTTGGTCAGCGTTTTTTTTTTTGTTCTTTTCAGTCTACAGAGTTCGAAAGACTAATCATTTTAATTCATCATCCTAAATATTCAGGGTTTGTGTTAAACATGTGTGAATGAAACAAAACACAATTTCTAGGTATGTTTGTGATGAGGAAACAACATTATTAAAAAAAACTGACAGTAAATCTCAGGGCTTATTATGTGCCATTTAAAATGTAATCAATGATCTGTTTATTGTGTTTATATCATCTAAACATATGAAGCGGGCCGCTTCATAAAAGAAATATGCTTTAACTAAATGTGATACACACCTGGATTCTAGTGACCGTTTCTGGTATCTGGTTTGTTCTTTAGGACTGAACAAAGTAGAGATGCACTGAATATTCAGCAACAGAATATATATACGGCCAAATATTGCAAAAAAAAAGTCACATTCGGCTTTCGGTGGAAATCAGGGTCGAAAGGCGAATAGTGGTGTGTGACGTTTAATGTCCAAATCGTGGATCTACCTTTATGGATTCCTTGAAAACCAGCTCGAAAGTCCCCTGAATTGTACCTTTTATGAAACTAAATGAATTAATCTATAAACGTATAAATGAACGCGCTCGCTCTCAGCCCTCGAAACTCCAGTAAATACAGCACTGGTACTTGAAAACTAACCTTCTTTTGGTGACAGTTTTTGGTTCCTTTGCTTTAACTCTGTCATGTATCTTTAGCACATGTATGTTAAGTATTTAGTACAACATCCATGTCTATAAAGGTCAATTTTTTGTTTTTATGTCTTAACTTTTTATGTCAGAATGAATCTTATGTGCAAACTCGCTAATACCACAACATAAGTTTTGGAATTAATCACAGTGGGAAGAGTAACCGAAACATTTACTCAAATAAGAAGTACTGTTACATTGTCAAATATATTAAGTCAGAGTAAAAGTACTGCAATCGCACAACTACTCCAAGAAGTTCGATTCAAGTTCAAAAGTTACACAAGCAAATGCACTCAAGTAAATACCAGTGGTTGACGGCTTTATATTACTGACTATAATACTAACTTCCTGTTTGAATTTGCCTTTTTTCAGACAACTCATGCACTGTTAACGTGCTCGAAAGACTCGCCAACATCACCAAAGGAAACACTGGAAAAAATCAACTGTTAAATCATCTCTTCCATGACCAGTCTTGCGTCGGAGACAGATTGCCGCGACACTTGAAGCGTGAAGCGCATTTTCTCGGCTACCATCTGCGCGGAGTCCGTGTGTCAGATCCATCGCGGTTGCACTTTAACCGACTGGTGTTTGGGTCCTCCACCGACTCGAGTGCGAGCCAGCCCCGGCGATGAATGTCCGCGCAAAAAACAGGCTCGAGGGCCCTCCACTCAACAGCACTGGACACGACGAGGGCCATCTCTGCGAAAGTGATAGCGGGAACATATTGTCACGGCTAAATATAGACCGCAGAGCAAAGTTTAAGAGGAGAAAGGATGATGTAGCTTGTGGTTTATGAGCGATTCTCTCATTTACTTATGTTTCTCCATGACACAGTGTTGGCCGTGTCATGTAGTGTAGCAGGTAAAATCACTGTATCAACATAAAACCTGAGGATACAGTAGTTTGGCCCAGGACAGAATACAGCGGGGATAAACTTTTTACAATCAATTCCAACTCATGAAATGTTCTTACAAACAAATCTGTACTTAAGGCCTTCCTACAAGCATTATGGGCCTTTACAAAACTTTTTCTCAACTGAAAATGTTCTTCTGTAAGAACAAATCCCACAGTCAGTAGCACTCGTGGGAAGAAAAGTTCTTGTGTTTTAGAATATCATAATACTCTGATAATGCAACAAAATGCAAAAAATTTCTCCATGACTGTAAGTTATATATTTTCTTAAATAATTATTTCCTAAAACATCTTACTATGTGATCCAATAACATGTGTGAGGTTTTATAGAGCATGTGGTCTAGTGGGTCAAACCATAGACCGTATATATGTATGGACATAGCTAATGCGCTAGCCGCCGCGTGCCAAACAGGAAGTGCTCCAGGAGGCTCTTTCGGCTCCTTCTGACTCTGGCTCCCATTGACTTACATTAGGATCTTGTCGCTCGTCTCTCTGTACCTGCTGCAGTGATCATCTTCATCTTGGTCTTAAAATGTTCTTATTAACCCGCGACACATGATCCTGAACTTTTTTTTCACTACTTTGTTAGTCAAAAAATCCTATTCACAACATACAGCCTGGCTCCAGATTCACTCCTGTAGCCGTTAGCATCGCGAGCCTCATTTGAGCGACGCTAAACGCTATGAGTGACGTCACACTCGCTTAGTCCATTTTTTTATACAGTCTATGGGTCTAACAGACTTTATAGAGGCTGCAGTGAGCGTCAGTCGGCCCCAGCCCCACTGCTCTTCATATGTATCAGTGTCACAGCCCTGGGCCTGGTCATTGAGCTCGACTCAGCCCAATCACTTCAGCTGAAGTAAGTTTCACGTTTGAAGAGGTAAATTTGAGGTACACTTTAAAGGTGATTGTAAGTAAAAATGTGCTCTGCATTTGACCCATCCTCATGTCACTGGGGCAAACAGGAGCAGCTGTGGCACCTGTGTACAACTGCAGTGTGTCTCCTCATCTTGTTCTTTTTGGACTATCTTATATTAATGGGGTAAGTCAGAGCGCCTGAATGAAACTTGAAATGCGTGACACTTGTGATGCACTTTACATTCATCATTACTATTTATTCACACCATACTTGATAGTGCTAAACCACTGTTGTGGACCAAACAGAAAAGGCAAGGACAAGGTGTAAAAAAGATAAGTTTAAATTTAATAGATTCAAAAATACACTTTAACCAAGGCTCAAAATAACAGAAATAGTCAGGCCTAGCTGGGGAGGAACTTAAATCAAACTGAACAGAACAAACAAAAAAGCTCCTAACCAGACAGAACAGGAGCTTAAATACCTGGGGACCGACTAAACTGAACATAAGAGGGGGGGTGGAAATTACATTAAATAACCAACTTAATTAAAGTAACATAAGGCAAATAATCTTAATACCAAAACAACATAATACTAAAGTCATCTTAAACAATTTAACTTAGCAAAACTAAACCAACTAAAATAGTGCTCCTCCCTTCTCCAGCATTGGTCTCTTCCCGTCTCCTCCATCCGGTCAACCAAAAAACAAAAAGAACAAGTGTAAGTAAAAATTCAGACTTATATTAACCAAAATGTGAACTAAGTCTAAATAAACAGATAAATCAAACTATGTTGTAATTAACTTAATAAAAATAAGAAAAATACTAACACTGTGGAGTGGTGGCAGAGGTGTCCACCACAACCACTGCAGTCGTACTAGGCAGTGTCTTGCTTAAGGTCACAGGGTTGGGGAACACCTGCTCTATTCACCCCAAACCCAGGACCCTCTTACTGTGAGGTGAGAGAGAGTTGAGACTTTCCCTTTCTGCGCGGTGTTTTGCTTTTTTCGTTTCACCATTTTAACTTTTGGTACTTTATCTCAGCCAAGAAGTCAAGTAAACAAGTTGACTGCAACGGAATGTTTTTTAGATTCAGCACTCTGGACTAAACTTTTTCTTACAAACATTCTCGGTGTTACGGCCTCCCCTTTTTGTTTACAGCTTCGATATTTGCATGTGCTGTGTGGTACCAGGTGGGCCAGTAGTATAAAAGGGCCGTATAGAACAATTATGTCATGATTTTCTTTTCAAAATCATTTCTAAACACAGAGGGAAGTTGGCCGGTCTTTGAATCAGTCAGGGCCATTTGTTCTGAACTCAGCTTACCTTCAAACAGGAAAAGTATGTTTGAGTTTTAACTTTTAAGGACAAAGTGGCCTATACACTTGCTCTTTTGCCAAAACAAATAGGCTTAAAGACTTTGTACTTGATTTTTCCTCGTGCATTTGAGCAAAATCTGTCAAACAGTAGAGATGAGATCCCAACATTACTCTGGACTATTAAGATGTACCACTTATATGTTCAACTTTTTCAATTAAACTTTTCATGTCTCCTCTTAAGTTCCAGATGGCTGCGGGCTCTCGGGTGTACGTACGTTGGCCCATTCTTGATGCAAACAGATGTCAAGGATGCGTCTGGAGGGGGCGGAAACTCGATACCTCCACTTGTGCTGATGGAACGCTTCATTTCGACAACTTGGTATTCTCCCACTGTCTGCCTGCCGCCACTTTGCAGTTTGTTTTGGATAGTTGCTCTGCCCATTACTCTGATCATCTTTGCCTTATTCATATGCAATGTTATACCAAGGTAAACACTAAAGAAAAAGCCATAGCAATCGTCTATGCTCGAGTTTTTATGGTTTTGATATAGGGTTAAGATGACGTAAATGGGTAACATAAAAATATTCATATGTTAGCTGTATTGTATTTTATTTCATCAGTATATTAGGTTAATATAATGAAGTGAATTAAATTTAAAGCAGCAATAACTCTCTGGAGGTGGCATTACAAAGTTAAAATCATATTTCAGAACATTTTTCATGGACGTAGTTAAGTTTTATATTTTTATACCATTCTGTGGAGCATTATAATCAAAGGGACATCATTTCCATGGCAACAAGAAGGAGGGGGTCTTCTCTAAGCCAGTTTGGAGTCCAGTTTGTGGAGATTTAAAATCGCTTTTCCATGTTTTCAGAGCAATCAAAAAACAAAAAACAAAAACTGAAACTTTTTTTTTTTTTTTTACCAAGAGTGGTTAACAAAACCATTAACCAAAATGTACAGGGACTAATTAAATGAAAAAAAATCAAGAGAAAAGTTCACACATAATTGATTTTTTTGTTAGGCCTTTTCCACTCTCTTGAAAGACA
>KN493282.1:2536-13856 GCA_000787155.1 Scartelaos histophorus | reverse complement strand
TAGGAAAAAAAAGTAACAAAAAAAACCCATTTGAAAACAAGGCTAGGGTTAATGACATTTGAAAAAACTTGTTTTATTTGTTTGAGCAAGGTACAATAACAACAAAGAACAAGGATATATGCACATGTACATAGTTTTCGTTCAAACTAATAATAATGATAAAGAAGGCACAGAGTTTATCATTTATGATCGTACAAAATGAACAGTCATTGTGGTGAATAATCAGGATGTTCAGACTGTTTATGCGAGAAATTACTTCGAACCACTGCAAACTGTTTAAAATGAACTAGTTCTGATTTTCTCATTTTTAAGACAGCAAAAATCAATCAAATTTATAATGAAAAAAAACACTACTGCTGCCCGGCCACCAATCTTCCAATGAAAAATTAGTAGAAAGGTTTATAGATATAGGTTTCCATCCATCCATGTTCTTCCACTTATCCAGGGCCGGGTGGTGGGGGCAGCAGTCTAAGCAGGGACTCCCAGACTTCCTTCACCCCAGACACTTCCTCCAGCTCCTCCGGGGGAACCCTGAGGTGTTCCATGGCCAGGTGAGAGACATAGTCCCATAGTCCCTCCAGTGTGTCCTGGGTCTTCCCTGGGGCCTCCTCCCGGTGAGACATGTCCAGAACACCTCCATAGGGAGGCGCCCAGGAGGCATCTGGACCAGATGCCCGAGCCACCTCAGCTGACTCCTCTCGACGTGGAGGAGCAGCGGCTCTACTCCGAGCTCCTCCCATGTGACTGAGCTCCTCACCCTATCTCTAAGGGAGCGCCCAGCCACCCCGTGGAGGAAACCCATTTCGACCGCTTGTATCCACGATCTCGTCCTTTCGGTCACTACCCAGAGCTCATGACCATAGGTGAGAGTAGGAACATAGATTTGCATTTGTAAACTGAGAGCTTTGGCTCAGCTCCCTCTTCACCACAACGGTCCGATACAGCGACCGCATCACTGCTGAAGAAGTACCGATCCACCTGTCAATACTCCGTCCCCCCCTCACTGTGAACAAGACCCCGAGATACTTGAACTCTTCCACTTATATAGATATAGCTATGTGAAAAAACTATAGGGTAAAAAAGTAAAACATCAGTCTGACAAACATTTGAGAAATGCGTGTAAAGTCATCATGGTGAATAAATAGGATGCTCAGACTGCTTAAGTGAAGAATAACTTTGGGCAACTGCAAACTGTCATAGATAAAATAAACTAGCTTTTCCCATTTTTAAGACAGTAAAAATCTATTACTTTTACAGTGGAAAAACACTAGCGCCGGTGGCTCCCCAAACCACCAGTCTTCCTATAATTTTGAATAACTAGTTCATTTTAAACAGTTTGCAGTGGTCCAAAGTAATTTCTCGCATAAGCAGTCTGATCACCCTAATTATTCACCACAATGACTGTTCATTTTGTACCATCATAAACGATAAACTCTGTGCCTTCTTTATCATTATTATTAGTTTGTACGACCATAATCAAACATTTTGTAGAAAGGTTTATCGCTACATCTAAAATTGGTAGTTGAATAAGATAAGATAAGCATGGTCCCTTTGTCATCAGTGGCACAAAAGTATATGAAATATGAGTTCAATCTGTATCAATGCAATTCACATATGACACAAGATCATGTCTGTGGAGGAGTTTGAGCTGGAGTTAGTTTTCAGCTCAGGCAGCAAATTAGTGCCGAGTTGTTGGATCTCAAGCGTCTGTGGACTTATTAGTGTTGGAAAGTATGAAAAGTTGTGTTGGGGATTTGTTTGCGGGTTATGTCTTTGCAAAGTTCTGTAAAGTTCTGTAATATTACAAAAACAATCTAAAAAAATCTACAGATTATTAAAAGAAATTTAAAAAAAGCTGAACATTTTGCATACATTTTCATTTTCTTCAGAATCAGTTTGATGTGAAGCAGTGGTTTCCAGACTGTGGCCTGGGGATAAGGCCCTCAGACCTATTGTGTTTGGCCCTCAGGCCTCCTGCTGAGTCAGTCTGAATGATCATAGGCACAACATAGTAACTATATATAAGTAATTCCACTACTATAACCTCAATAACCACAATTATGATACAGACCAAAAAAGACTGTTCTTCACTTTATTAAAACTGCAGCTCTGTCAGACTTCTATTAATGTTACTGTTATTATTGTATTTATGCAACCCTTGGAAGGTTTGGAGACCCTGGCTTTTAAGTCTTTTTACTGAAAATGTTTTTATAATAAAATAATGCTACACATTCATTGAGCCGCAACCTATTGTTTTAATATAAAGAATGTCATTTGGCCAGTGTGATTGGCCAAAACTCTGAGAGCCCGCCCTCTTTCCAAACAATGTGTGTGGGAGACATACTGATGGATAAAGGGTAGAACTCAGTTCAGATAGCTACACATACAGTATCCAGTCACAGGTGAGGATACACACTTGTGCCATATTAGTTTTGAGGCATTCCATGTGTTTTAATTCTAGCTGAATGAAGGAGAACACGCACCAGAAACAAGTATGTGTGTTCATCTGGATCTCACATGACTTATGAGTGACATTACACATCACATGTTTTCAAAAGGTTTCCTTTCACTAAATGCATGTTCTATGTGCTCTGAAATACAGGGCGCTCATGTGCTTTGATCAAACTTTCTTTATTTGAGAGAAGAGCTCAAGCTAAACATGCAGAACAAAACACATCCACGTATGTTTATATGTATGTTTATACAACATTATAACACTAATATAGGCCGCGTAAAGTATTTTATGAATATTGAAAAATGAATAATTATAACACTAATATAGGCCGCGTAAAGTATTTTATGAATATAATAAATCTTGAAAATTATTGTTAACATTTGATCAAAACTTGGGAAAGCAGCCTGTGATAAATATACTGTATATTTGGGCAAACTTTTGGAACCATTCACCCTCATCAGATGTGTTTTGTGATTGTTAACTAAGACCATCCATCTCACCCCTCTCCCAGCCTTATTAATGCTTAATCCAGAAAATTTGAAATGTTTAATATCCCAAGATGGATCGTAATGTAGCTTTGTCACATGCAGTTTGAGTCACCATATTTAACCTTCACACTGCAGCTCACCTTAAGTTTGAAGGCATCTACAAGGCTTCTTAATAAACCTACATTATTATTGACCTTAAGTAAATATGTTTGTTGTGTCTGTATCTAATTAGAAAGCCATATATTGTCCTATCAGGAAGTGCGTGTTAAATTGTTAGTTGTTGTTAGCTTTACAGTGGCACTAAAAATCTGCTCTCATCTCATTTAATAATTAGGAATGCATGCATTAAAGGTACACTGTGTAACTTTTCTAGAGAGGGGGCACAACTGCTTTGTCTCTATGACGATGCTTTGGTTTAAATTGTCCACATTATGATATTCAACTCATCTGCACTGCATGTGTTCAGCTCCAGATGGTATTTATTGCTCAAAACTATCTTAAAAAACAAACAAAGTGGGGTTGTCTTTCCACAGATCTAACCTGTAATTTGACTTGTAACTCTCCATGGAGATTATTAAATGTCTGGCTATAGTGTGGAACATTCTAGGCTCATCTCCATGAAGACAAACGAGCGACAGACTCTACCTGAACAGTTACACAGAGACTGTTATGGAAATATTGACCCCTGTGTTCTTTTACTGGGTTTATCATTATCCTGATCATTAATGGTACATTTACTGTTACGTGCAGTCATCACTGCCTCTTGATTCTTACCTCTTAGTTCTTGTAACTAGTTTCTTGTAGCTGGCAGTATTTCTAGCTGTTATCTCATGTGAAATAACACTCTGGCCTTGTGCTCCTCATATGAGTCTATTATTTATATAAATCCTGGCTTATTATTCTATTCGATTGTTGACCGAGCCTTGTGTTGACGTGCTCTCGGGCAAGACGAGGTCTTATCTTCTGTGTATGTATCATCCCTGTGCCTTATGCCCCTGTGGGGTATAAGAAGTGTGTGTGCAGTGTTTCGTCCACAGTCTTGGACATGACGCCCTGTCAGGGACGAGCATCTGTGACTGTGCACGATCACTTCAATAAATCAGCCTCCTTGATTCAAGACAACTTTTCAGTTATTTTTATATTTTGATGTTTGCAGAAATTCCACAACAGCACCATTTAAAGAATGAATAACTTTGGACCACTGCAAACTCTTAAAAATTAACTAGTTCTGTTCTCAATGTTTTAAAGACTGTAAACTTTAGGGGCAGTGCCTACAATGATTAAACAACAAACAAACAAACAAACAAACAAAATCACTCCTGCCATCATCTCCCCTGACCTCAAATCTTCCAATGATTTTGAATAACTAAAACAACAACAAAAAAGAGGTTGATCAACTCGTATCATTCATATGACACACGATAATGAAAAAAGTATATATATAGACTTTTTAGTTTCTAGTCTACTCATTGTGCAATGTGCTGCAGCAGAACTGAAATTTTGCCAGATTAAGTTTAAGATGTGATTCTGATTTGTAGCCAAAACAAATGCGTTGATGAAATATCTTTGAAAACCTTGTAACTGCCGACATTTTGTGGTAAGGGCGTTGCAAGACTTGTTGTCACATCCAATTATTTTCTGTACATCACTGGTCCCTTCTTTTTACACACACTTAAAGGTGCATATGTCACTGTTTTCTGGTGGAGGGTCCGCTACCTGCTTGTAGGAGATATTATTGTTTTGCCTTGATTATTGCACAGTATAGATATAAACTTGGTCATTACAATGGAGACAAGGTAATGGTAAGATCTATGGAGAAGCAAGTCTGTGCAAAGTAAGAATTCACGTCCATAAAATGCTTTTCTGCATGGAGACGTTATTGCTTTGTCTGGAATATTTCACAGTATGACATTTATTTAGGCATTTTTGAGCTGCAAAACCAGATGTAACTGAATAAATGTAAGACAGAGCTGTTTAATGTCACACTGTGAAACATTCCAGGCAGATCCATGACATTTCCATGGAAACGAGCAGGTGACAGACCCTCCATCAGAAAACTGACACAATGCACCTTTAAAGATGTATTGTTTTTAATTACCATTTACTTACAAAACAAGATTGATACGTATGTTGCGTAACCCATGTCTCCGGGCCCTGTTCTGATCATTCATTACAAAAACACAATAGTAATTACTACTTTATCTAATTATACTAAGCACTGAACACTTATCTTCATTCTGTGATGGCAAATATTATGCCAAGATTAGCATGCAATCAACATCACAAGCTCTTATAATGAGTTTTGCTGCAAGCGCTAAGATTTTTCCAATGTAACCTTATCATTAATTAAAATGCATTGGTTCTTTCATTTCCTGTCTTTACATCTCCAAATATTCGGTCCAGATGGGAGCTTTGTACAACTGTCCATTAGCGAAAATCCCCTCGGCGACGCTTTTCTAACGACGTAATGGGCAGCGAGAATTGAGAAGTCAAAATAAGAAGGATTTCGAATTGAAAAAATGCTAATGCTCCGTATTACTCTATTTTCAGATTTATGTTGTAATGTTTCCTCATCGAAAATGTACCTGGAGTTGTGTTTTGTTTCATTCACACAAGTCTAACACACAAAGTCATATTGAGGAGTTCTTCTTTCAAACTGAAAACACTTGATGTCATGTGAGTAATACAGGAAGTGCTCCATTGTGTTTTTAAACCTCATACACCTTCACTAGAATCATTTGGATAATTGGAATTGCAATTTTCAAATAACCAAAAGCTAAAATGAAGCTGCTTATTTGAAGACTACCACTTCAAATCATCACAATGTGGAACAGAGCATTTTGACCATTACAGATGTACAGACTAATAGTAAAGATTTACTCAAACATTCGTGAATGAATCAAAACACAACTTTAACTACGTTTTTGATGAGGTAACAGCATTTTAACATGACTTTGTCGTGTCTGTATCTAATTAGAAAGCGATATATTGTCCTATCAGGAAGTGCGTGTTAAATTGCTAGTTGTTGTTAGCTTTACAGTGGCACTAAAAATCTGCTCTCGTCTCATTTAATAATTAGGATGCTCGGAATGCATGCATTAAAGGTACACTGCGTAACTTTTCTAGAGAGGGGGCACAGCTGCTTTGTCGCTATGACGACGCTTTGGTTTAAATTGTCCACATTATGGTCTTAAACTCATCTGCACTGCATGTGTTCAGCTACAGATGGTATTTATTGCTCAAAAACATCTTAAAAAACAAACAAAGTGGGGTTGTAACAGCATTTTAACATGACTTAAAGGTGCATCGTGTTACTTTTCTGTTCTGTCACCTGCTTGTTTCTATGGATATGTCATTTCTCTCCCTGGAATGTTCCACAGTATGACATTAAACAACTTGCATGTGTTAAATTACCAGTGTTTTTATAGCTCAAAAATACCTAGAACAACATGCATTCTGATTGTGAGCAGGCTCCACAGATCTGATCTCCATGACGATTGAAAGTTTTAATATTATACTGTGAAACATTCTAGACAAAACTATTACAATGCACCTCTTAAAAAATAAAAATCACTTAACCTGACCGTAAACACAGTAAGAAAAGGCTGAATTCCAACCCGTCCCATCCTATCCTGAGCTATTGTGCTGCACTAAAGCTAACAGGCCTGCCTAGGTCTTTGAGCTTTCATAAGTAGAGTCAGAGGTTAAGTCTGCGCAGGGCTTAAAGAAAACTATTTCTCTTATCTGTCCTGGTCATGAACCACGAGTAATAACATTATCAGGGCTGTGTTGGTACAGGGCTCGGGTGGGCCGGGGCTATGGGGCAGAATTACAGCCGGTGAGGGGCTCTGAAACACCACAAGTCCTCCAGATGTGTCCAATCTGTCTTTAATCCTGTAATTGTAAAGATCTTTATCGGCAGTTGCATTCTTCAGAGAACAACTCGAGGCAACTCAATCAACTCAAAGTACAAATAAGGGAAGTTCAGCTTTGGCCTGCAAAGCTGAATATCACACTGTTTTCTTCATCCGTCTGTTTGTGCGGAGTCTTCATCATGTTAGGAGCAATGAGATATATCCACACACCACAGACTGTATATGGACGTCTTTATCTTTATACGTATCACAAGTCATGACCTTGAATAAATCCTTCAGTATTGTGCGATATCCAAACTGTGTGAGACATCTGCTTTTGTTTTGTTTTTTAAGTTAGGCAAGTTTGTTTAAGGTTAGGATGAGTCTTTATTTATCTTTCTTACTTTTTCTCTCTCTCCCCCTTATGCTTGACATATGAATAGTGAATTTAAATAATATGAAATGCCAAAAAAACAAGAAAAAAAAAAACAAAACAAGAAAAACACGCACACACACAAACACCTCTTATTGGGTAGTCATTTGATATCTTACTTAAGCTTATTTAGCTTCTTTAAACATTTTAAAATTGTTGTTATTTTATTTTATATATATTTTTAAATGCACCATTATTTTATGGATATTAACCATAATTTTATTTATTTATTTATTTATTTATTTGTTAGTTAATAAGTAGACTAGAAACACATTATTGCAGATGTCTTTTTAATCACACATTTTTTTTAATTTTTTTTTTATCTCCACAGATCTGACACATAACTCGGCATGACACACACATATACCACCTGCTCGTCTCCATGCGCACACGTTGTTTTGCCTAGAATGTTTCACAGTAGTCCTTTACTTTATATATCATGATAAAGCTAGTAATGATGTAGTAAATGTGAAGGTTTAAATTTGTTGTCTGAATGCAGTGAGAGTTTAAAGAGCCCATGTTATAAATAGTTTCGTGAGTGGTTCTTTTCTTTTCTCAAACATGAAACACTCTGTTTCACTTTATGATGTCATGCGGTGCTAAACTGTGGTTTTAATCTTCATACACCTTCACTAGAACAATTTTGTTGATTTCAGACCTTGAATTACCAATCTCTAGTGAACTGAACAGAGCATTTTGATCTTTAGATACAGAGACAGGCTAATAATCCAGCATTACTAAAACTCTAGGTCTGTTTTTGAGATGATATTACTTAAAACTCACAAGTGTCAATTTAGTGTATTATAGGACTTAAAGATGCACTGTGTAACTTTTTGGTTGTTGGGATGTTCCACAATACGACATTAGAGACATCTGACTTACATTCATTCAATTACAGGTAGTTTTATAGTTTTATAAAGGTTTAAAAATAACTAGGGCTCTGTGAAGGTAGAAAGGTTAATGCTGTACTGTCCAGAAAAGTGACACAATGCACCTTTAAAGTACAATAGCAATACTTCTGTTGTAGTGTCCTCACTGATGGGTGCATTTGTATACCCAGTCTGCTAACTCTTTGATTGACGGGTGGATGTCCAGGGAGAGAAGTCACTCCCGAAAAGACAAGGTGATAACATCGCTATTCCTGTCAGCTCCCACCAGCGGATTGTTCACTAGTTCACCACCTATTTTCCTATGAGGCCTCCTTTTTTTCTGGCTCCCCCCTTTACTCAAAGCCGGTTTGAAAGCTTTGGTGTACGCACCGAGGCCACAGGGGAGCCAATCCCTGGACACGAGCGCAAAAAGAACAGCTTCAAAAAGCTCTCCAATACCACAATGAATTGTAAAAGGGCGAAAAATGTGATGATTAAAAGTGAAATGTTTGTTTGAAGATAATGTTATTTTCGAAAACCTCCCTTTAGAGATTTTCAAAGAGCGAGGAAGAGAGAGACACAAAGAAGAAATGGAGCAAATGTGGGAGCGGAGCGAGGGACTTTTCCCACACTTATGGAGACGTGTTTGAAATGGCTAACAACATATGATCAGTATAAGGCTGCGTCTTACACTTAAAGGGCCCGGACTGGGATATTCTCTGATCTAGTGTTTGAGTTAGGCTGCTTAGGTTAAAGGTCATATAATAAGCAAAACTGACTCTTGTGAGCTTTAAAAATTGTTTATTTATTAGTCTGTCTACATCTCCTGACCTTAAAATGCTCTGATCCACCTTGTGATATTTATTTATTTATTTATTTGATAGGGACAATGCACATTAATGAACATAAGTATAAAACAAATGTAAATATGCCAGATTTTAGCTACAAAGCTCATTTTCATCCGTAGTCCCTGGGCAGGCAAATACATAAAAATACAACACACAACACAAGCAGCAAAAACAAAAGTCTAACAAAGACTGGTTGGTTTTCAGCCATAGTTTGAGTTGTGTTTTAAAGCTGATCAGTGTCGGGCTCCTGTATGTGCAGAGGAGACTGGTCCAGATGTTAGTGGCCCTCACACAGAGACTGTTCTGGTCTTCTGTGGGGGACCTCACAGTCTCTTCTGGAGGAGGCCCTGGTTTTCGGACCTCTTCACGTCTTAGGTTTGAAAAAGACAGACATGGGGGCGGGGCTAGTCCATGTAGCGCTTTGTAAATGAAGCATACATACTTGAAATGTATAAAATGTTCAAAATTTTAAAGATTGTACTTATTTAAAATATGACATACATGAAATGAATTAGGTTTTTGGTCAAAAATTGTAAGAGATTTTTTAAACAGTGATTCAATTATTTTCAAATTGGTAACAGTGGTGAGAGACCAGCTCGTGATGCAGTATTCAATATGGGATAAAATCATTGAATGAAGAAACATTCTAGCAGCACCAAGTGTTAAAAAAGACCTGATTTGTTTAAAATTGTTAAGCTTATATTTGATTGGATAGTATTGGCAAGTTTTTTAATATGATTTTTGATATCACAGTGATATCAAGTTAACAGCTGTTGTTGTACCTTTTGTTCAGTAGAGGTTGGCAATTTAATGGCTGAAATCCTCCAAATGATTTAAGTGAAGGTGTTTGGAGTTTAAAAACACAGTGAAGCACTTTCTGTATTACTAAATACAAAGTAGGTTTTTTTGTATTTGAGAGAAGAAATCAGCCTAAATCAGCAGAGTTGGTGTGTTAAACTTGTGTGAAAGAAACACAACACAACTCCAGATATGTTTGTGATGAGAAAACATATGGATCAGATAATTGTGTAATATGGGCCTTTTAAAGATAGAATGAGTGTTTGTTTCTCTCTCTCCACACAAACTTTGTAGAACATTTCTTTTCAAATTCTTTTCAAATTTCTTACATGTAATTTGACAAAGTAGAGGTATTTATTTATTTTTAAATGCAGTTTTATATATACTAATGATATTTTTGGAATCAATAGACAGACTAGAAAAACTCTTACAGTTTTATCTTTTATCATTTTTTTTTCTTTTATTCTTTTTTTTAAATCTCCACAGACCTAACCAATGACATCCTGTGATGACGTGCTCCACTGTGTTTTTAAACTCCATACACCTTCACTAGAATAATTCTTACTGAACTAAAGCTTCCACAACATGGAACAGAGCAGTTTAAGCTTTGAAGATGTCGACAGTCTAATAACCCAGGATTATTCATGCATGAAACAAAACACAACTCTAGATACGTTTTTGAAGAGGTGACAACATTGTAACACGGCTAAAAGCTCTCAAGAGTCAATTTTGCGTAATATAAGACCTTTTAAGTACACAGCTTGACTGCGGTGAGTATGTGAAAGCGCAGTCCAGAGGGAGCAGTGGGGTAAAAGGGAGTGAAGAGCACACAGGATCTGAGTCTGAATGGACACAACACTTCTATTTATACTGCGGCGGGGATGGAGCAGGTGTGGATTAGTATTCAGAGAGGACGGCAGAGGATCGGGGCCCACGTCACACCTCAGACACAGCATACAAACATCTGCTGGCCCGTGCTAAGCTCGCTGGGAAAGGGGCATTAACCAAGAGTAAATAAACAATGAGTTATACCATCAGTCAAAAGCTGGAGCCACCTTCTCACTCACTGTTGTGTGTGTGTGTGTGTGTTTACTACTTTCTATATTTTAAAGTTGCTATTTTAATCTGTTATAATGTTTCCTCGTCAGAAACACGTCTGGAGTTGTGTTTTGTTTTGTTCTCCAACTCTCAGATCATGTTGTACTCTTTCCTCAAACAGAAAACACTATGAAAACAACTTGCAATGTCGTGTGCACTGTAAACCCGAACACTCAAAATAATCAAAAATAATGATTTCCATTTAATTTAAAAAAAATGTTAGGTGCTTTGCTTAATTATAATTTTTAATTTTTATATGCATCTATCAAATTTTCTAAGCATTAAAGTAATTATTTTAATTATTTTTAGCCTAAAATTAATATTATTTTTAATTAACTACTAAATGCCACACATTTTTTTGTGTGAAACTTTGTTATATTTTTAAATTTACAGAAATTAAAAAAACTGAGACTATAAACTTAAAAAAATGTTAGGCAACCGTTTAGCTCAAATTTTTTAATTACTGCTTAATTGTTG
>JACN01129564.1:0-10586 GCA_000787155.1 Scartelaos histophorus | reverse complement strand
GAAAAGTTACGCAGTGCAACTTTAAGGAGAATAATTTCACTGTTTTTGTGCTAAATGGCAATAATTAAAACTATGCATTGCTTATGTTCAGAAAATTTATATTGAAAGTTTAAATTTATTTTATTTATATTTTTTTTAAATTTATTTATTAGTTTTTAAGAAGACACAATAAAATTAAATTAGTAATATTAGAATCGCTGTAGTCCATAAATCACACTTATTTCACGTATTTAAATCCTTATGTAACCCATCTGTTTCTTCTGAGAGAGCCCTTTACTGTGATTGGCTGAATTCACCTGTCACTCACTCAGATACATTAACACTTTTGACCAATGGGAGGAGTGGGCGGGACATAAGAGCAGCTTAAAGCATTATATTTTTATTGCATGTTTAAGGTGCAAAATATCAATAAATGACACATGGATCTGAATATTTTCCCCAAAGTTAAGTAAAAATTTTCTTTGGAGGCCCGTCACCTGCTTGTTGCTATGGAGATGTCATTGCTTTGCCTGGAATGTTCCACAGTATGACATAAAACAGCTCTATTTTTACAATTTCTCAATTATAGGTGTTTCTAGTGCTCAAAAATGCCTTAAAAACAGGTATTCTCCACAGATCTGAGCTGTAACTTGGGCTGGTTTGGTCTCCATGAAGACAGAAAGGCTTAATCTCAGTGGGGAAAAGCATTTTTATAGTGATATAAGCTCAAATCTAAGCTGAAAACTTGCATAGATAAACAGACAGATAAAAACTGATATGGAACCATTTTTTGGGCCAATTTGAACAACACAAAACCAAAACACAGACTATACAAAACTATGTCAAAAACGTTAAGTATTTACCAAGTTCTAGGCCGGTATTTAGCCTTGAAATAGCTGACATGCTCACCTCCAAGTCTCTGTCATCTCTCCGTAATTTAGAGAAACAGACAACTCAAAATTACACGTTTTACCAGTCCCATTGCGCCAGTTTTCCTCCCCAAAGTAAAGTGAGCTGTCAACACAAACTTATCCAGAACATACTATAGAAACACCAAACCCCTCACAATGCAATTCAAATCTCAAAGTAGCTGTAATATTCCAATTATGCACATGAGGAAAGTCAAAACTGGATTAAGCAATGGATTTAGATGAAGCTGATCTATGTTATAATGTTATTTCCTCATCAAAAACGTGCCTGGAGTTGCGTTTTGTTTCATTCGCACATGTTTAACGCGCAAATCCTGCATATTTAGGCTGTTTTTTCCTCTCAAACACTCCGTTCCACCTTGCGATGTCACGTGGTGATTCAGGAACTGTGTTTTTAAACTCCGTGCACCTTCACTAGAATCACAATTTTGGGTCTAGAATCGCCAAACTTCACGGAAGACGGCATAAAATGTAGCTTGAAAACTACCATTTCATGACATCACAAGGTAGAACGGAGTATTCTGGGCTTTGGAGATGCAGACAGACTCATAATGAAGAGTTTCTTAAACATGTGAATGAAACAAAACACAACTCCAGGTCTGTTTGTAATGAAGAAACAACATTATAATACAGATGAGAAAATAGGATAAAATTAGTTCTTTAAAATTATATGAAAAGTGCAAAAAATTTCTTCAAATAGCCTAATTTATGGTAAATTAGTTATCTTATTTTCAGCTTTTTAGTATAAAGTACTATATATTTAGTATAAAAAGTAGGCTACAGCTCTTCAGAAAGCCTAACTAATAGCTTTTTATTAGTAATTTTAATTTTGTGCAGAGTTTTCTCATCAAAAACTGCATAATATTGGAAATACATATACAAACAGCCTTTAACTTACAACAAATGGCTTCAGGACAGTTTACAATATGTCTACGATAGTTAAAAATATAATGAAAAGTGCATATAGAACAAATCTCTCTCAGTTTGAACTCCTACATTTGACTTTTTATACGTATATATTTATTTTTTTTCTCTGTCAAGCCCACCTAATGACATTACAATGCAATTAGGCTCCAACAAGTAGAACAAATGTCTCCCAAGAAAGTCAACGCGGCATTAACCTTTACCAAAAGATTTAATGGAGAGGCTACGACATGGGTTTAAAAACACTTATGAAAAGTGGGATATGTCTCCTCAGATACTATGCAGCGTTTTTCTAATGTTATTTTCACTTTTTCTGCACAGGTTTTGCGCTGTCAAACGCGTTTCAAAGCCGGTGTCCAATCTGGATGCTTACCTGGCGTTTGCGATCCTTGTCTGCGCTTTGGCACGGCTGCTTCTCCGCTGCTCCAGCCTCGTTTGCGCCGCTGTTCAGAGTTTTTCTGCTTTCCCGCGGGCTTATCTCCGGTCCCAGGCTGTGGTTTCGGGGTAAAGACGCGGGTTGGTTAGATCCAGAGAGCGGAGGCTGCAGGGGGACAGACGCGGCGCACGGAGCCGGGGAGGAGCGTGTCTGTCTGGGTGCGGGAGGCAGCTGGAGCCGGTGTGGTGGAGCTGACAGCCAGGACGCACGCACAAAGCATAAACACGCCCAGCAGCCAAGCATGCCCTGTCAGACCGGCCTCCTGCTGTAATACACGTGAAAATAGCGCAATCAGAAACGTCTGTGGACATTTTAAGATATTAGAGATTTCTGCTTTTGGACATTTCAAGGCGCAGAATCTACGTCCAGTTATGTAAGTGAGATTAAATGTCCTATATTACACTAAACTGGAGTTTGGAGCGCGTAATTAAGAAAAATCGCTGCACTAGGCTCATTCTCGACTTATTCACGACTAACATATGAGTCAGTATAGTCACATTTTCTTTGTTTCTTTGTGTTTTGGTTATTTTTAAGCATTTTTTTTTTCATTATTTTATTTAACAAGTGACAATTTTACAGATCTTTTATACAATCTTTTACAGATTTACAACCTTATTGGCAGTGGATACGTCCTGGCCATCTATGCCTGTCCGTCCATGGGAGTGGAGCTCTTCTTCACTGTGGTTCTCCTCGAGGTTTCTCGGTTTTTTCCCACTGTTTTTTTATTTATTTTTTTTTTGAGTTTTTCCTATCTGCCTGCTTGTTGTTGGACATTCTGTATTTTTGAATTATTAATTAATTACTAATTATTTTATTTTTTTTTTTCTTATTCTGCTTCATTCTCTGACATCTTTGTTTGCTATTTTAACAATTTTGTGAAGCCGAGATAACTGTTGTTATGATTTTGGGCTATACAAAAATAAATTGAATGGAATTGAATTGATGCCTCGCTTTACTGATGGCAGGGATCAGATTGGTCAAAAATAGGGACACCAGGGACTTTTCTTGCATAAAACTGGGACAGGTCAGTGGTTTTTGGATAAATCTACAGGGACAGGGGACACGGGCTCAAAACTGGGACTGTCCCCGGGAAATAAGGATGTCTGGTCTCCTTGATGTTGTTGCCTCATCAAAAACAAGCCTGGAGTTGTGCTTTTTTTCATTCACACATGTTTTATTTACCGTTCAGTATTCGTCTGTCTGTATTTCCAAAGCTCAAAATCCTCTGTTCGATCTTGTGATGTCATGAAGTGGTAGTTTTCATGTTACCATACTATACGCCCATGAGGATCTCAATTCTGTGCTTGGAATGTTCCACAGTGTAGCATTAACTTATCTATCTTGAATTTAAGCCATTGCATGTGCTTGCATTGCTCAAAAATAGCTTGTAAAACATTTTTAAGATGCAACTTCAGCTGTGGATGTTTTGTTTTTAAAAAAGTTAATTTTAAATGTGCACTGTGTATTTGTTTATCTTAATTTATATCTTGCCTATGCAATTTCCTGAAAATGTTCCACTGTGGTGCATTATTTGTGGGCCTATCTATTAAAAATGCATTTAATTACTTGTTTATTTTTATTTTACAGCTCATTAATCCAAAGAAAAACATGCATTCTTATCATGAGCAGGATCGCCTCTCCACAGATTTGACCTGTAACTTGGCCTGGTGGTTTCCCATACCTGTCTCCATGGAAATAAATGAGTTTAATGTCATACTGTGGAACATTACGGGTAAATCAATAGTAGGGAAGATAATTTGTTTAATCAGATTTTGAATTTTAAACACCACTGAATTCTCACTTTGAATTTTTTAAATCTGAAAAAAGACGTTTGAATTATTTTTTATTCTGAATTTTAGTGGCTGAAATTTTAAGTGCACTTTTTCAATGTTTCAAATTCACAATAAAAATGACATATTTTAAATATTCAGTGCATTTTTCCAAGCCTTCAAATTCAGTTAAAATTCAGAGTGGAAAATTTGCAGTGAAAAATTTCGCAGCAAAGATCCAAGACCTCAAGGCAGAAGCAATCGATCCAGAATCAGTGAGGAGGACAGAGGCTGTTTCCTATTGGCTGTTCTCAACTGTGGGCGGGGTTTGGGGTTTGGATGAGGCTAATTCTGACCAATCAGATTGCTTCCCTGCACCATTTCCTGTTTGTTACAAAATTAGATCACATCACTTTGGATCGATTGCTTCTGCCTTGGCATCTTGGATCATTCCTGCAAATTTTTTTACTGCAAATTTTACACTCTGAATTTTGACTGTTGAATATATTTGTCCTGCATATTTAAAAGGCGGAATTTTTATGTACACGTAATATTTTACCAACTAAAATTCAGAATAAAAATAATTCAAACATGTTTTTTCAGAGTTACAAAAATTCCCCAAATTTAAATAAAAAATCGGATGAAACAAATTATCTTCTATACAGCCCATAAAATATAAAGTTACACAGTGCAGCTTTAACTTTTACTTTTGATATATATGTTTCCTGTGTCACTGTAATCAGCTCCAGTCTGGGTGGAACATACCAGGCCAGAGGATGGTCACTTACTCGGTCTAAATTGGTGGTCTTTCTGTCAGTTGTGTGATGGTTCAATTCCCCGTAGACCCCTGCTCCCTCCTCTTACTCATTCATCACTGCGCCGGGGCCCAGAGGAGGCGCAGGAACATTTCTCTGTCCAAATGTCTGTCCGTCTGTCTGTATGATTGGCCCCAGAGCAGCTCACCCGCTCACCGTCCATCACCCTGAATGACCAGCGGTGACCCGGGCCCGAGGGGGGATCGCAGAACTTCAAATAAATGACCAAGTTCTAATGGTAATCCTCGATTTCCTGCAAAAAAAGAGGCCATTGAAGCAGTTATTAAGATCACTTCTGAATGGAAAATGTTTTAAATTATAATTCCATGTAAAGTCCCACTCAAACTTTTTAAACTTTATTATATTTTTTTTCCTGATAGATTCACCACCAGCTGCATGTCTCAAAGGAATTGGCATTGTATCGATTGCATTGCGATTTTACTAAAAAACATGTCATTTTGATGTGTGTGATTGGGATTGCCTCGCCACAGATCTGACCTGTAACCTGGTGCCGACTATTTTTTTCTACTATGATGATTTCTCTTATGCTTTGTGGCATTTTATGGGAAAAAACCCATAAAGTAATAAGGAATTATCACAAATACAATGCAGTTTCCCAATACCATATCACAAATCGCTTTACCTTTCGAACTTATTATTGCATTTATTAAATTATAGGTGCTATAATTATATAAAGGTGATGATATCGGACGAAAACCGTGAAGCAACAACAAGGTACGACACTTTTCACCCGTTTTGGATGAAGTAACATTACATTAAACGCTCAGAAGTTACGGTGGAGACAGAATATATTGATTTGTTTGAGAGAAACAATAATCACGTACCACATACACTCGGTAAACGACATAAAAATACAAATAAATTTAAAAACTAATTATAAATGGGCCAAAATATAAATAAAAAGAGTTGCACTACCACATTACTTTTTGTTTTATTTCATTAATTTGTGGGTGTGTGTAGTTTTTCTTGTTTTCTTTATGTTTTTGTGTTCGACTTGTATGTTTATAATTATGTTTTGTTAAATGTTATATTCTATTGTCTTTAAATTTAAAAAAAACAACAGGAAAGCACATTTCTCAAAAAGGAAAACCTCATATTAACCCATCCCTGTTCTTGAGATAGTTTAAAAAATGATCATTGAGCTTTACAAAGTCAATGAAGTTAATATATACAAATATATTTATACAAAATGGGTTTAAACTGCTCATTTTTCAGATTTTTGATTTGCAATAAAAATGGTGGAAATGACCAACTGAGAAACCGCAGGCTAAACCGAATCATCTCACCAGTTGTAGTTCCAACTAAGCTCCTTCTGGTCAGATTGTGTTAAAATAAAACCCAGATTAAAGTCTAACGCAGCTTCTGACAGAGTAATACCTTCAAAAGGAACAGAAAACACACACCAAAATTCTTGTAGAGGTGCAAATGCAAGGAGAGCAATGAAAAGTGAGAAAACACACACAGATGGCCGATGTCCAAAAGCTTTTATTTCATTTTTCAGTGACATTTCGGCAAAAAAAGCCTCCATCAGATCAGTTTTCATGCTTTGAACCACAATACACAAAATGGTCTCCAGCCCAGTGGCTCATATCCACCACCAACGAATGGGAGGTCCCAAAGTGAGGTCCCCCAATGAGAATATTCTCATAAAACACAGAAATACAAAAATAGTTTGACCCCATCACAAAAAGCATCTTCAAAATCTACAATTGCCCCAGAATAAAAATGAATTCCACATTAAAAAGACCACGTGAACACTTCATTCCTAATGATTATTCAGAATTAAACTTATTTGGAATTAAACGTTATTTACCACCCAATTTAAGTGGGTGGTTTATTTCCAGCCAATTTAATTCATATAAACGTTTATTCCGCTTAAGAAATAATTTTGCTCGTTCGTGCTCGTTGGGTCGCCCTTTTGACGCGATGACGCTCTGCAAAAAAAAGTATTTGGTTTGAACGAGGAGAGATCATGGAAAGAAACGCTGCAAGTTTACACAGTTGAAGCAGGAAAACGACAAAGCTAAAGCACATAATAGTAAAAGCGGGAAGAAAAAGCAAAACACCAGTAGCTGATTGTGTTTTCTTCCTTTAGACGTAAATGCTTTCATGTCCCTGTCCAAGAACCCTTCGAGAAGCTGAACGGAATTAAATAAGTCTTAAATAAAGCAGATTTAACGTGCTTTCCATGTAAAACTTAATTCGGAATTATTATTTCCATGTAACCTCGATGGAAAATAATTTAAATCCAATCTATTTAATTCGGAATAACTAAACGTGGCCATTGAGTCCATGAGGAGCAACCTTCAGGCACCTTCAGGGAACGTTGAAGATCATCTGCGGAGTATCAATACGAGCAGCTTTCTTAAAAAAAAAAAATCCCAAATCCTCCCACGTTCTAACCGCAACGCTCGTCCGTCCAATTACCATAAAACGTTTGATCACGAGTGACGAGCTCTAACACGAACAGGTCGGCGCGTTCTCCTCAGATCGATCAGCGGAGTCTACAGAGCAGCTCCTCTCACGGTGTGTTCACTTGAGGTCAACAGCTCGGCCCGTGGGAGCTCCTTCGCCGTGATAGATGGACCATCCCCGGTTTGTTGGGTTTTTACAGACTGAAAAATGCTGATCACGCTACTTCCTGGTGACGCTCGAACGCATCGTAGCTTGAGTGTGTTAGCCGCGAGCGCTAACCCCATCCATCACACCGACAGACAATCAATTAGCCGACCAATCAGAGGAGACCGGGAGGAGCGTACCGGGGTTGTTATAGTCCAGGGTTCGTACGTTTGACAGGAGGATTTGAAGGATTCCTCATGGAAAGATGATTTGGTTTAAGGATTCAGTGTGTGGAAAAGTTGTCCTGGATTGGACCTGATTTGAGCCAGGTTTTCTCCTGGTTTAGTCCTGTTTTAGTCCTGGATTAGTCCTAGTTTACTCCTGGTTTAGGCCTGGAGCACTCCTGGTTTGGTCCTGGTTTAGTTCTGGTTTAGTCCTGGTTTAATCCTACTTTGATCTTGACTTAGCTCTGATATAGGCTTTGTTTGGTCCTGTCCTTTTCTATTCCTGAGTTAGTCCTTGTTTGGTCTCGGTTTAGTCCTGGTTAATCCTGGTTTAGTCCTGGTTTAGTCCTGGTTTGATCTTGGTTTAGCTCTAATATAGCCTTGGTTTGGTCCTGCCCTTTTCTAGTTCTGGTTTAATTCTGCTTTAGCCCTGGTTTAGTTCTGGTTTAGTCCTGGTTTAATCCTTTAATCCAGTTTTGTCTTAGGGTGAGGAGCTCAGTCACATGGGAGGAGCTCGGAGTAGAGCCGCTGCTCCTCCACATCGAGAGGAGCTGAGGTGGCTCGGGCATCTGGTCCGGATGCCTCCTGGGCGCCTCCCTCAGGATGCGTTCCAGGGAGGTGTTTCAGGCATGTTCCACCGGGAGGAGGCCCCGGGAAAGACCGAGGAGGTCCCCTGGAGGAGCTAGAAGAAGAGTCTGGGGTGAAGGAAGTCTTGGAATCCCTGCTTAGACTGCTGCCCCTGAGGCCCGGCCCCGGATAAGCGGAAGAAAATTGATGGACGGGTTTGGTTAGTTCAGTTTCAGTTTTGTCCCTGTTTGGTTTGGTTAGTTTGGTTTGTCCCTGTTTGGTTTAGTTTGGTTTGGTTTGTCCCTGTTTGGTTTGGCTAGTTTGGTTTGGTTAGTTTGGTTTGGTTAGTTTGGTTTGGTTAGTTTGGTTTGGTTAGTTTAGTTTGTCCCTGTTTGGTTTGGTTAGTTTGGTTTGTCCCTGTTTGGTTTGGTTAGTTTGGTTTGTCCCTGTTTGGTTTGGTTAGTTTGGTTTGTCCTTGTTTGATTTGGTTTGGTTAGTTTGGTTAGGTTTGGTTTGTACCCACACTGACATGCAGTAAACCAGACAGGCCCCCGACACCTGACAAACGATGAAAAATACCAGGACAAACTCTGTTCCACTGAGACGCTGTGTAACTTCCTGTGGACTGATGCTTTCTGCCAAACACAGAGAAATTACTGTATATTTTTCTTAGAGTTTTCAGTGTCTTTTGGTGAAATTGATGGATGCAGTTCCACATTTCACACTCCATAGTCATAGTAATAAGGTGGAAACAAAGAAAACACATAAGCCACAAGATTCATCTCAGACATCTGCAACCGTCCTGAGAAAACCCCTCTGCAGCATAAATACTTCCATATGACTTTTACATTTATACATTTACACAAACACCTCTTTTTTTTTTTCTTACATGTTTTAAGACACAATTTTGGCTTCTCTTCTCCTAAATGATTTGAACATTTGTGTTTTTTTGCTCCCGTTCTTCAGATATGATTTAATTTCTCTCATTTTTATGCCTGATCTGCTTTGAAAATGTTAGATTTGGTTTTATCTTTCAATTGCACTAACTTAAAAATGCTAATAAAATGTTCCAGACAGTTCATTTTACTTTACTTTAAGTACTTTTCTATACTTTTATACTCATACTAGAGTGTCCAGATGCCCCTATTTACCCGGGATCCAGCAGATTTATCCAAAATTATTAATTTGTTCCAATTTTATACAAGAAATCTCCCTATTTTTAACTAATTTGACACCCGGCAACCCTAAAAAGAGGCATACATTGTCATTTCTTTAGGTAAAATAAAGAAAACTGCTTAAAAATTACCAAAGAAAATGATGAAATTGGGTCGAGAGCAGAACAATTTTCCTTAATTACGCACTTGATTCACAATTTTATTATTAAAAACCAGTACAAATCAGGGTGTCCCAGTTTTTCATTTAAAAAATCTAGCCACCCTATAATAAAATGTTCCAGACAGTTGATCTTACTTGGGTAGTTTCCATAAATACATAAATACTGCTTATACCTCTTTGTACCACTGTGTACTTCTACTTCATAACTTTGCTCGAGTATTGGTATATTGTGCAGGGACAAATAGATTTAAAGTTGGTCTGAAAACACAACGTGGATTTAAACAACACGTTTTCAGCCGTCTGTGATTTACGAGCTCCTTTTTAAGTGATTTTCAACAAACGCACAAATCTTACCCAGTGTAGTTTCGGCTAAGTCAGCTCATTCTGGTCAGATTGTGTTAAAATAAATCTCAGAAAAGTTAAAGTCTGTGTAACAAACAGGCTGCGGGTGCAATATATCTGTTTTAGAATGAAGAAAGTTGCGTGTGTAGTGTATTTTATTGTGTTTTAGTGAATGGAGTAGTGTGTTTTAAACTTACCTCCCTCTGTTCTTCTGCCAAAAGAGTCCCCCTGGAAACAAGCTCCCACTTTTAAGGTTCCAGGCGGGACTAATGTGTAGATATTGTACAGGGGCAGAGGGGTTTTATTGGTTTGTGGGTTTTAAAGATTACTTGGTATATGATTTTAGGGTTTTTTATGTATATACTTGGTTTGTTTTATAGGTATTTGCTAATGTTAAGTTATATCATCCCTGTATTACCTTGTATAGTTTTGTCCAATAAAGCAGAAAACGACCGCCCACCTCCATTTTGCACCTTGCACTTTTTGTAAATTATTGAATTATTATCGAAAAAAGTGAAAAAGTAAATTGTGGACCACAGCTTCCTGCCTTTGTTTTTGACCTCTTATTCACCGAACTCCACCCGCTCACGGCCAACCAACGATCAATCCAATCCATTTTATTTATATAGCACATTACATAAGCAAACAGTTTCCACAATGCAATAATAATATAATGATAAAATAAA
>KN493277.1:0-17186 GCA_000787155.1 Scartelaos histophorus | reverse complement strand
ACAGGTTTTCTTGTTTTTTTTTTTTTTTTTGTTGTTTTTTTTTTACTTTGGTTTGTTTGTTAGTTTTACAGCAGATTAAGGGAGTTTATAGAAAAAAGAAAAGCACAAAAGTACAAAATAAATCCCTTTACCAATGTCATAAACAATCAAAATCAATTTACGGGCAAATAAAATGTTTTTTTTTTCCTGACAGTTTAAACACTAAATGAATAAAATAAAGGTGTTACTTTCCCCCCATTGTAAACCATAATATTAACATAACATGGCTAAGTAATTAAATAAATACATTTAAAAAGTCATTAACTTGAACTCCTAACTAACTAATAAATGCAGAATTGTGAAGCTCCTCCTCTAGTGTCATTTTACAATATTGAGCAACACATTTCCTTTTTTATTTATTGTTGAAAAATTACTACAGGTCTTACTGAACCCAAATATGGCTATTTTGTGTTTAAATATGTACAGTATAATTGCATATAAAACAGATAAATGGGCATGGACAATGGGTAAAAGAGCAATTTTCTCAACACTCAAATGCCTCAAATGTAGGACAGAACGGGATTACTCAAACATGCATGAAAATACAACGCTGAATGAGCTAATCATGAAGGAACAGTGACATATTATGGTTAGGCTTTTTTACACTCCATGTGATTGCAAATGTGACAGACCTTCAGAGGAAATACTTTGAGGGAACGAACTGTTTATGTGAAATAAACCGTTCATTATTGCTATTCTTGTATCCATGAAGACTGAGCAACAGGCAAGCTAAAGAAATAGCTATGGACCTTTGAGATGCTACAAGCTTTTTGCACCATATGTGGCAGCAGATATGGACCTTTAGAGGAAATACTTTGAGGGAATGAACTGTTTGGAATGAACTGTTTATGTGAAATTAACTGTTTGCTATTCTTGTATCCATGAAGACTGAGGAACAGGCAAGCTAAAGAAATAGCTATGGACCTTTGAGATGCTACAAGCTTTTTGCACCATATGTGGCAGCAGATATGGACCTTCAGAGGAAATACTTTGAGGGAATGAACTGCTTATGTGAAATAAACAGTTTACTAATCCTGTATCCATGAAGACTGAGCAACAGGCAAGCTAAAGAAACAGCTATGGACATTTGAGATGCTACAAGCTTTTTGCACCATATGTGGCAGCAGATATGGACCTTCAGAGGAAATACTTAGAAAAGGGGAGTAAGTACGAGGCCTTTCCTGTTGTGTTCACCTGGCTCCCCCTAGAGGCTTCTGTGATACTGCAGGATACACAGGAGTTACACTTATGGTTCTGTCTCTCCTCAAAAAGCCCCGACTCAGATCTGCTGACCCTCCCTGACCAGTCCAGACCAGACAACTGCACTGAGACCTTGAACTGCAACACAAAACACACTGAGACGCTTGAATTCAAAACTTAATTTTCTCTCGGGATCAATAAAGCATCTCCCTTTCTCTCTAAAAACTCACAAAACACCATTTACATAATTTGTCCCTTTTAATAATGATCTTGATCGGAATTCAAGTGGCAGTAATTGTGAATCTTCATTTCGTGATAGCAGCTTTGTGAATGTTGTGATGGCTTTTTCAAATGGGACGGTAGCAGTAGTTAAAACAAAATTTGGTTTTAGATTAAAATTCTTCACTAAAACATTTATTTTCTTCAAATCAGAGAGAGACAAAAGGGGGCTTGAAAATGACAAGCAGCGTGTTCTTTTTAAAATTTCTAAAAAGTTCAAAAAAAATAAATACAACAAAGAGAATAAAAACAAAAAACAACTCTACACTTGCAAGTATGTGAAGTATCTTAAGGAGGCTGGCTTAGAGCTATTTCCACTCGTAGCTATAGCCCCAAGAAATGGTCTAAAATTCACTGACCTTGGTTCCATTGGTTCAATTATTCTTGGTTTCCCAAACTATTTGTCTGGGGACCCATATATTAAAATCTCAAACCTTTGCGAGTCAGTAGACATTATCCAGATCACAAAATAAAGGCGAATTCAACCATTATTGAACATTAATGAGGATAGTTTATTGTTGATGGAACAATTAGTATTACTCAAGTTTTAAGCAATGAAAATGTATGTCCAGGGCGGGGTCTGGAGGACTAAAGGGGAGAGTGAGGGGTGTAAGGGGCGGGGTCTGGAGGACTAAAGGGGAGAGTGAGGGGTGTAAGGGTCAGCAGGACTGGTCCGGTCGGGGCAGTTTGAGGTTTCTAAGTATTTCCTTTGAAGGTCTTCTGCCACATTTGCTGTGTGGAGGACTAAAGGGGGGAGTGAGGGTGGAGGCCAGGTATTTGTAATCAGAAACGCCTGTCTGTAATCAGGGCAGTTTTATGTGATGTCATGTAGTACTTGAAATGGTAATGGCAGACTCTTCAGAAAACTACAAATGTACCTAGCTAGCTTGGAACAAAATAGTCCATCCATTCATCCATGCTTATCCGGGGCTGGGTCGTGGGGGCAGCAGTCTAAGCAGGGACTCAAAGACTTCCTTCACCCCAGTCACTTCCTCCAGCCCCAGGCCAGGAGAGAGACGTAGACCCTCCAGCATGTCCTGGGTCTTCCCTGGGGCCTCTTCCCGGTGGGACATGCCCAGGAGGCATCCGAAACAGATGCTCGAGCCAACTCAGCTGATTCCTCTCGATGTGGAGGAGCAGCGGCTCTACTCCGAGCTCCTCCCGTGTGACTGAGCTCCTCACCCGATCTCTAAGGGAGCGTCCAGCCACTCTGGGGAGGAAGCTTATTTCAACCACTTGTATCTTGTCCTTTTGGTCATTACCCAGAGCTCATGACCATAAGTGAGAGTAGGAACGTAGACTGACCGATAAATCGAGGCTCAGCTCCCTCTTCACCACAACAGTCCAATACAGTGACCGCATCACTGCTGAACACAATAATCAATAACATAATTACAAAAAGAAATGATACAAAACATGTCTTAACGTTTCAACATTTCTAATAACTGAGATAGGTAGTTCTATTTTGTGTGTTCTATTCCGGTGCAGGAGGAGCGCAACCATGGACTGTATACATGCATGCACATAGCTAACATGCTAGCTGACGAATGCCAGACAGGAAGTGCTCCAGGAGGCTCTTCTGGCTCCTTCTGACCCTGGCTCTAATGGACTTACATTAGGATCTTGTTGCACCTGTCTCTGTACCTGCAGCTGTGAGCCTCGTCATCTTGGTCTTAAAATGTTCTTATTAATCCACTCTACATGATCCTGATATTTTTATTTTTATATATAATACAGATTTATAACCGTTAGTATCGCAAGCCCCAGTTCACTCATATATGTAGTAATTTAGACTTAAATGCAGGTCGTGACAAGGTGACCCCCAAAAAATTATTTTATGCCCCACCGCTTTGGGAAACAATGCGTTAGACTATTGTTACCTCCTCAAACACAGACCTTTAGTTGTTTTGTTTCATTCCCACATGCTTGAGTAAACCTTTATTATTAGTTTGTCGACATCTCCAAAACTCTAAAATGCTCTGGAACTTTTCCATGGAAAGTCGTAGGAGGAGGCCCTTTCCCAGGCCACGCAAGAGTCAGGTTTCTGGAGATGCAAGCCGCTCACAGTACACCCACGTTCTTCCAGTGCAATCAACCATCCTTTTAGTGTTATTGCCAAAAAAGTTGTGTGGATCTTCAAGGCATTTCATCTCCTTGCATTTCTCGTGCCCATTTCTGCAAAAGTGAATATTTAATGCATTTTTGTTTTTGTGGTTTGTAGTAATAATAGAATTGTTACATGCGGTTTCTTTGTCTCTTGTACCATTTGAAAACCCCATGTCTTCGAGGTGCGTCGCCCTCTATATCTCCCGGTATGATTGAATCCACATACATTCTGCGCGCCCTTTGACCCCTCCCTCCTGTGAAAGCTATGGGCTCATTTGGCATTGATTGGAGTACCTGGGGGAGATGACAGGAGGCAATAGAGTTCAATACAAATGTACCAGGAATCACGCCGGCGTAATTATAGTGCGGTTAGATGGACAGCGAAGTCGGTATGTGACGGACAGGTGACAAAGAGCAGATTTGCATTGGAGTTGGTATGCGGAGACACAACCATTTCCACGCAACTAGAAATGCACAATAATAAGACCTATACCGCTGGCGTCTATGTAAACAAATTGCCTCGCTATTCCTATAAAAATATATTCAAAGACTGTTCAAGCAAGGCAATTAAATTATAGGGAAGCTCATCGCAAAACGTGAGCGTGCTACAAATGCGGAGCTTATGGCGAACTTTAAGGGCCCCGGTACAGATACTTTGACCTCAAGACTCCACTGTTATTTCATTATTTTTACATTAGTACGCAATCAGATAAAAAAGAAAATTGAAGCTATGGTTTGAAGGACAAAATTAATGATATTTGGTTATGAAGCAGTTACTAACATGGACTTTGAAATGGAAGGGGTTCGGATTGATACTGAAGTTTCTAGGTGTGATAATCGAAGACAAACTAAGCTGGAAATCTCGTGTTAATCAAAAATAAACTGTCAAGAAGCATCTCTATTCTATATTTTCCATATTTTGTACTCTGCACTAGTTGTTCCATATTTACTGTATTGAAATCTGGGGAAACAAATATAAGACGACCTTAAATGCGATGAGTATTCTTCAGAAAAAAGAGTTTTGGTTTTATTTTCTAGCTTTTTCCCCCTCGATTGTCAAGATATATGATCAAGACCGAAAGAAATACAAAAATTATAATGCGCAATTTAATTTAAGTCCTTTATTTAGACTTACATGTTTTATTTAATATAAGTCTGAATAGGCTCTGTTAAAGCTTATGTCACAAACCAGGAGGAGGTTTGGAAAGATGTGATTACAACTTCCTGTGTAGTTACCGACGTTGGGCTCGCCTATAACTGTGAAATGTACGGTTGTAATTCTTGATTAGCCAGACGTAACGGAACGCTACAGTGACATTTAGATGAAGAAAACTGGGACATTTTCTCAGTTTTCACAGATTTTTTCAATTTACTACCCTGAATAGAGCCTGTTGGAAGTTTTTTTTTTTTCTTTTTACTCACATTTTACTCACAACTGGGGGTGTAAACGAGATTCAACAAACATGGCTGTGACGTTAGCTGTTACATGTCTGAATGAGGGAACATAAACGCATCATATTACAGTACAGTATACAGTATATAATAACAACAATAAAACAACATAAAAAGAGCCCGGCAGAAGTTGAATCTGTCCAAATGCCGTCCTGGTTTGTGATGTAACGTTAATAAAGTCTATTACTTACTTACTTACTTTTTTTTTCTGAGTGGCTGGACAGAGGACCAATAGGAGTCGACTCTAGGCAGAGACCAAAAAACTATTTCGTTTTGATAAGTTAGTTTATCTAGTTTATTTAAGGTTACATGATCATTTTCTGTATTATAATTATTTGCTTTCTTGTTGCTTTGATTAAATTAGTAGTTTTACTTAATTATGTAATATAATCCTCCTTCTTGTGTTCAGTTTTAGTTAGTCTTCTTGTATTTAAACACCTCTGTTCTTTGTTTGTTGGGTTAATTTTGTTCTGTTCAAATCTGATTTAAGTTAACTCCAGTTGGGCCCGACTATTTGTGAATTTTTTGCCTAATTTGAGTTTAATTTTTATTTTACTTTATACAATTTAATCTTATTTCTACGCTTGTCGTAGCTTTGCTGTTTGGTCCACTACGAGCCCTCAGAGACAGACAGACCCCTCGCATTTACACACCTCTTATCTCGAGTGGGTTTTGAGGAGACGGCGTGTAGTGGTGGGTAGTTTGAAACCTCAGTTTAAAACCAGACTTCATCTGCTGAGGTCTTGTGATCTGAAACAGTGCATCTACGAAAGATCGGAGCTGGTGTGGAGCTATGGGTTTGAGCGTAACGTCTGTAGACCGGGTTTAGGTTCCATCTCCACCAACCACGTCTGCCATCTATGCCTTGAAATCCTTTGAAGTTCCACGCAACTTTTTGGCAATAACACTAAAAAGATGATTCAATTTCGATGTTTATTGCACCGAAAAACATGAAGCAACGTAGCTGTACTTTGAGCGACAACCTTGTTCTTGCAGCATATTTCTTGTACGGGGTTTTTATCGACCGGCTGTGACTCTCTTGGTTGGGAGCGCGAGCTTTTGGTGCACGGTGCAGGTTTGGGGCTCTCTCCGTCTGTCTTTTGTTTTGGCCCTCGGGTTGAACCGACTCTGAATGTGTCACAGATTCCGGGCTGTTCTGCTGTTCCTCGATGATCCTTCGCCCCCCTCTGATGCCCGTGGGTCCAGTGACCTTCTAGCAGCAGGTAAGACGCCAGATATTTACTCCATTTCTGTGAGTACTTTGTGAAAGGAGAATAATATAACAGCAAAAATTAAATATTTTATCATCTGCTTCATTCAAATCCAGAAATGCATTCAAATCTAATCATATATTTTTGCATCCCGAGGCCTATATGAGACAGACTATTCAAACGAAATTGCCTATTTTCCTCAAATACACAAATCTTTTCTGTAAATCACTGCCAGGTGTATTAATCTACCCTCTTAGCACCTCTTTCCGTTGCCATTTCTCGTTCTTTTTGAATTCGAGCGAGTTTATTTCAAATATAAAACCTTACGTAGCATTTTACCGAGATTTAAAAACAGCTCGGATCTGAAAAGAGCCACCGAGGAGAAAGAGGACGAGAGGGCACAGAGGACTTCTTTATTTCCTAGTTTGATAAATTAATTATGTGCAGACTGAGCGTAAGAGCAGAGGGACCACGCTGAGATCTCCAAATGAGCAATTAAAAGAAGCTGCAGGACTCATAGAAAAAAAAAACTGAATGTCTGAATCAGTCCGAAATATGTTTGCGATCAGAAGTGAGGGGTTGACATATATTAGACATTTTATAATATTAATATGGAGTTGTATTGAAAAAAAAACAGCTGCTCACTCTCTTCTTGAGGTCTTGAGATCTAAAGTAAAGAGGGACGGGATCTGGACAAGGAACAGTGTGATTGGTCCCACAGGTATCCACACTGTAACCAAAGCAGTCCTGTGTGATGTTACGTAGTACTTCAAATTGCAGTGACCACAGGAGGCAGCGTACACTCATTTTTTTGGCGCTCACGATCTGTCATGGACGTTTGTTTGAGTGAAAATATGTGGTAACTGCAATTGTTAAAAGGATGTTCTGTTTTTTTGGGATTTTTAAAAGTATGGAAATAAAAGGGGGAATTGAAGAGAGTCCTGTTCACGGTGGAGCTCTTCTGCTTGTGTTTACTGTTGGACACAAAAATTGATCATAGACGCAGCGAGAGGACGGCTCGCTCTGCACAAAGACTCCAAAATATCAGACAATCTAGTGGAATGACTTTTCAAAACTTGATCTTTGTCCCATGACCCACGATTTTTCCGCTACGACTCCAGATTTTCCCCATGATCAGAAATCTTTCATCCTAGACAGTAGTGTCGTAGAACTCCATACCGGTCTTGATCTCGAGACTGGCTTCGAGAACGTTTTTTCATGGTTTTGGGCTCGTCTCAGACTCGGAGGCACTTGGGCTCGGTTTTGTCACGGACTCGAGGTCTAACAGTCGTCGAATGCGATCACGTTTCATTTCCGCCGCTGTTATCGCTGACAAACATGTACCAGTGTGCGAAGTGTGTCACTGAAGCTTGTGCGCTTGTTTGGAGCCAACGGACACTGCGACACATCACAACACAAGCCCACAGTCTCAGAACAGATTAATCTTTTTAAAACACGATCCTACCTGTTCAGCGTACTCCTCCTAACCTTTTGAGGTGAGGAGGAGTACGCTGACAAATTTTTATTAGTCACATTGGGGCATTTGGTTTGGTAAATGTGCAGAGGCTGGTAAATTGGCTACAGCTGCAAAATCAGTAAAAGAAAGTGACTCCAGTTAAGAACTTGAAAAAAACAGGTTTAAAAACCTACCCACTTTATTGACTTTGAAGCAGTTCTCTGTAAAGTGCCAGTGGAAGCTGGATTAATGAAGGAGTTCTGTGGGTGAAGAAATGGAGATAGATTTATAAAAACACTGATATATAGTAAACAAAATACCGTATTTTTGGGGCTATAAAGGTCACCGGATTATAAGGCGCAGTATCAAATAATATGTCAGTTGTGTCATTGTCCACACATAAGGTGCATCGGATTATAAGGCACAATAAGAGAAACAAAACGGATAAATCGGACTTTATTCAGGTCATTTACAATAACTCTCAGTTGTAGCTAACACAAAAATACAAGTTTAACAGTTGGTGATTTGGGCATCAAACATGCCCGGATCCTCTCAACATTGTTCAGTTTTAACACTAAAATACAAAACCTGAAATCTGCATGGTAATGGTGTCGTTTAATATAATATTTACCTAAATTCTGAAAAAAAGCTGTAAATTCTGCCAAATTCTAGAAAAACAGACTTCAAACCAGTTAATGATTATGTTAAATAAAGTTAAAAAGTCAGTTAAATCTGCACGGTAATGTTGGCATTTTGGGTCCTTGTACAGCACACGGCAGAACTACCGGTATGTTGCACAGTCGCCCTATATGTGGCCAACATATTACTCCTCCTGACTCGCCCACTAATACGTTATTAGACTAATGTGGACAACATCAAATCGGTTGGAGGTTAAACACAACCAAAGGTCACACATAAGGCCACTGGATTATAAGGCCACTGTAGATTTTTGAGAAAATGTCATGATTTTAGATGCGCCTTATAGTCCGAAAAATACGGTAAATGTAAAATACAAATAAATATAAATAAAATTACAAAGGTCGTCTTGATTTGGTCTCTTCACTCGGTCTCAACCTTTAAAAGTCTTGGCTTTGTCTCAGTCTTGACCCTCAGAGGTCTGGTCCCAGGACCCTGTGGTCTCGGACAGGTCTTGATCAGGTCTGGATACTCGGCTTTACTGAGACGAAAAGATGAAAAATACACAAAAGTACTACCAGTTACCTACTTCTACTCCTTCCTCTTCTTCTTGCTCAAATCCTGAAATCTTAAATTCACATCTCTCCATGGAAACACTTCACCAGAAAAGTTGTTAGGTGCAGGAGTTGTACTGGGAGTTGTGTTTTCTTGTTTGATAAAGTTTTCTTATTTCTGTGTCTGACAATAAAATAAGTCAGAATCATAATAATGAAAGATGTAATTTGAGTTTGTTTGTGAAGAATGTTTTTGAGAGGACAAAATGATTGAATAAAAGTATAGAATGACAATAATGTACCAGGTTTGACAATGTGTTGCGGTTTTCTCTTAAAAGGAAATGTTTGTGTGAAAGAAAGAGAGGACCAGTCACGAACCATCCATCAATACTGCAATGGAAGTGATTTATATCCTCAAACTCAACAAAAGAAATCGCAATTCAAAACCGTAAACATTTCCTGAGTACAATAATCACCAATATTGCAGTAATCACTTTAAACATATACAGCGGGATAAAAGTGCTTTAAATTTTGGATTGCATTGTGCGTGAGACGGCTTACTGTCATTTCTGAGTCTGTTCTAGTTGCGAGACGAAAAATGAGAATGTTTTCAGTTTTTAGCGTCTGATCAAGAGTTTTGATGCAGGTTGAATAACGGGAACTACAGAAAGTCACGTTAAATCAAGAGAAATGCATATTCCAAAAGGATTCATGACATGTTTGGACTCTACTTGCCTGTGGTCATCCTCAGAACGGTCATTTAATGTGTCTGTCTCGCTGTAAATCCGTAAAATGACCATAATACAGTAAACGCACTCTGGGGTAACAGTTCTGAAGTGGTACTGCAGAGGGCGCTGCAGAACACTGGGTAAATCACATGACTCTTCTGATGATGACTACAAACAAACTGTTCTGATATAGATTAGAGATATTGGTTTTTTTTTTGTCTTTTCATTATAATTTCAAAGTGAAGGTATAAAAATGTTTGGGGAAAAAAAGGTTTTTGTTCCTCAATTTGGCATTTCACCTACTGTATTTTTGGGGCTATAAAGTGCACTGGATTATAAGGCGCAGTATCAAATAATATGTCAGTTGTGTCATTGTCCACACATAAGGAGCATCGGATTATAAGGCACAATAAGAGAAACAAAACGCGTGTCGGATAAATGGAACTTTATTCAGGTCATTTACAATAACTCTCAGTTGTAGCTAACACAAAAATACAAGTTTAACAGTTGGTGATTTGGGCATCAAACATGCCCGGATCCTCTCAACATTGTTCAGTTTTAACACTAAAATACAAAACCTGAAATCTGCATGGTAATGGTGGCATTTTGGGTCCTTGTACAGCACACGGCAGAACTACCGGTATGTTGCACAGTCGCCCTATATGTGGCCAACATATTACTCCTCCTGACTCGCCCACTAATACGTTATTAGACTAATGTGGACAACATCAAATCGGTTGGAGGTTAAACACAACCAAAGGTCACACATAAGGCCACTGGATTATAAGGTTGATTTTTGAGAAAATGTCATGATTTTAGATGCGCCTTATAGTCCCAAAAATACAGTACATATTTTCATGAAAACAGGTTGTAACCCACAGTAACAATGCATGTTTTTCAATGCATTTTTCTTTTGTAATTTCAAAATGTGCAAGATATATCAATTTAATGCTGTACTGGGCAAGAAAACTGGACAAAGTTACATATTATATTTGATTTATAAAACATAATACAACAAATCCAATGCATCACCAAAACCTGAATGAAACAAACCAAAACTCTGAGTATATAACATGTAAAAAAGTCTGCTGTGCATAATATCGTCCTTTACATAAAGCAGTACTTGGTAAACTTTGTATATATAACATGTAAAAATCAGGAAATAGTCATTTTTGCATAATACAGTGCTTTACATTAGGCTGATTCCTGTAATAAGTTGGTGTCCCGTGAATCTGATTATTCCCAAAGGCCAGCGCTGTCGCTCGTGTGTGATTGGGCAATACATCACCGCCGTCATTAGCATGTTTTAATGAACGCACAAGCTAATGAAGGGTGAACATGCTAACGTTTAACCTTTCCCGTTTCATGTGGAGATTATACAGTGCGGAAGGGGTCAAGGGTCAACAAAAATGGCCGCGCGTAGGAACCAAATACCGCGCACCGACCGCATATGGATCGGACAGATGGCGAGGGCGTGATCCACAGCGCCGCGACAGAAGGAGACTGCCCACGGAGGCGACGCGAATCAGGTAAAGTAATCACCACCGACTCTGTATGAAAAATACATGAGACAACCCGGTCTAATATTACAACTTTAATCTATGGATGAAAAAGCAAAGCACTGACGCGAATACAGAAAATACAAGAGCAGAGAAGAGCTATGTTTAAATAAAAAAGGCAAATAAGCAAATGCATATAGATTTAAAGGTGCACTATGTAACTTTTCTTGCTCGCCTCCATGAAGGTGTCACTGTTTCCTATAGAAAGTTCACATCTAGCTTCTTTTTATGGGTAAAACATGCAGCTTTGAGGCATGTGAGCTCTTCTCTCCACAGGCCTGAGCTGTATTTGGTATTACTTCTCTTTTTTGTGAATGCATGCATGTGGTTTTTGAGTCCTTGGGCAAGACACTTCATCCTCTACTCTGTATCGGTGACGTGAGAGCGAGTAACCGGTCGGGAACGCGTCCAAAAGGAAACATGTAAATGATGCATTCAGGAGCCTCTGTTCCAGATGTGTCCCCTTTCCTCTTCCTCCTCCTTCTCTCTCAGTCCGATGCCAGGAGGATGCAGTTTAAGAGAGAAGTTTGCTGCCAGCTAGTGGCCACTTTGTGACACCACACTTTCACAGCGCAGCCCATTCCATCAATAATTCACATACTTTAAAATAACCAGCTGCTTTTTGAAGAGCAAAGTTTGTATTAAATGACAAAGCATCCATCAAAACGTGAAATTGTGATGTTAAACAAGCTCGTCAAGTTGATCCAAAGCAAATTCTGCCGGGATTTAACCGTGTCCAATGTTCATTTAACATCGCATATTCAAATGGGGAGGGAGCATTATTATTTATTCATTTTAGGTCAACATTTGCGTTACTGAGAGTTGTTTTTATGCCCATTGGCGGTGTTAAACGTCTTCGTACGCTCCGCAGACACAGAGTTTGACCTTAGATCACACTGAACTCATTTCCAGCTCTGCCTCCTCCTCCCTCCTCCTCCAGAAAAAGGCTCATTCTTTCCCTCATATCCTGTCCTCAGTTCCTCACTCCCTCCTCTCTCTCCTCCTTCCTTCTGTGCTTTATTTCTCTTTCTCTCACCAGCTCTCCATCCTCTTCCTCTCCTTCCTTTTTCCTCTTCTTTTTCTTTTTCCTATTTACAGTCACCTCTCCCTCTCTTCTCTTTCAATCCTCCTTCCTCTGTCTCTTCTTTCCTTCTATGCACCCCTCTCTCTCCCATCTTTCTCTCTCTCTCTTTCTCTTCTCTTTCTTTCTTTCTCTTTCTGTCCCTCATGTGGAGGAGTGTAACTGGGTCACATTCGCACACATTTCTGGATTTCACTTTTTGGGTCACTTCGCTAAACAACCATCAAAAAGTCCTCAAACAACCCCGGCCTCCGAAATCTGATCCACTAACGTCGCCGCTACGACTCAAAATCCAGAGTCAAATATTTCACCCCTCAAGTGTTAAAGAGCTCGTAGTTGAATTCCTCACTTTGACCTTCTTAAAAAACATGTTTGAATGATTTTTATTCTGAATGTTAGTTGCTGAAACTTGTCGCCTTTTAAACAAATATTTTCAACAGTCGAAATCCAAATTGCAGGAAAGATCCAGGATGCCAAGACAGAAGCAATCGATCCAAATTGATCCGATCTAACTTAATATCAAACAGGAAATGGTGCAATGAAGCGATGTGATTGGTCAGAATTAGCCTCATCCAAACCTCAAACCCCGCCCCAGGTGAGAACGACCAATAGGAAACAGCCTTTGTCTTCCTCAATCGCACAGGATCGATTGCTTCTGCCTAACAAATGATCTTCCATAGTTCTTCAGTATCCCAGGTGTGTGAGAGTAAAAAAGCCCCTTTGACTTTGAAGAAAAGCCCCTTTGAAGCCCCCCTTCTGACTGAGCGGGGTCGCCTCTCCACAGATCTGAGCTGTAACATGGTCTGGTTTGGTCTCGATGAAGCTAGAAGTTCAACACCCTACAGAGAAAAGCAATTGAATGATCCACCACCAGAAAAGCTACACAATGCACTTTTAAAGCTCGCAACAGTCAATCTGCATAATGCAGCACTTTACAACGGGAGGACTTAAATGTGAAATACGCCACTTTACAAAGACTCAAATCATATCTGTTTGAGGTGTTTTGAAGGAAGCTGCAATTTAGGAAAACATGAAAATGTGACAGATTGGGTGTAAATGGCCTCACTTTGAATATTTCTCTAAACTTTCCAATCATCCTGTCAGTGTCACGTCCAAACATGAACCCCCTGCTCCCGTCTGCAAACTTCCACCACACTCGCAGTGAAAACGCTTTCGTCTGCTGCGGAAATACGTGGGTTTAATTGATATTTTGCAGCTGATGCTGTCAACGTTCCCTGTGGGGGTGATGCTATCTGAAGGCTCTGCTCTGCCTGAAGCTTTGTAAAGGCCTATTCATACTTCAGAAGACGTAAGAACTTGGTTCAGCCGGCCGAACAAAAAGACGTCATTTTGTTCTTGCCGCTCCCGTTCGGTGTCTTGTTCTAGACCTCAGCTGAGCAGTTCGGCCGCGCTGTCCGACATGTGCGCTCTGATTGGTTTTTTATGTGGTCACACACACCAATGAAATAACAGCGGGGCGGAGTTTGTAGGTGAAATAAACTCAACTTATAATAAATTCAACTCAACTACAACATATAAAACACTAGAGAGTCACATCAGCTCATTGGATAATAAAATTCAGCGCACACACAACACACAACATACAACACCAAAGCGAGGGGGCGGGGCAACACAAGGGGGCGGGGCAGTTCGGCAGCAGAACATCTTTTGAAGTATGAAATGTCAGAGCCCAAACGAACTTTGTTCTTGTTCTTATCAACTCAAGAACAACAACAACAAAGTTTTTACGTCTTATGGAGTATGAAGAGGCCTTTAGACTTTTGAGCTTTTGTTTTAAGGCAATCTGACCACTGACCACAAAGAACTAACTTAGATGGAACTACAACAGGATGAAGCTACAATCCATTTACCACAGGTTTCCTCAACACTTCACATGTTTTTAAATTCACTATTAACTACCATTGTGTAAAACCGATTTCAAATACTTGTATGTAGAATATAGCATCTTTGAATTTATTATCAGGCCATTCATACTAATCATGAACTTGTTTTAAGGATGTTTATCTAGAATTTAGCAGAATGTAACTAGAATTTGACATCTGAGAACTTATTATGAGGCCATGAACACTTTAACCATAAACTGGTTTTAAGTCTGTTTATCTCAGATTTAGGAGGTCTAGAGGTTGTTGATTTTAAGATAACTTGTCCTGTAAAATGATCTTGCTGCATGACCAGAAAATGTCACTATTTTTAAGTCATTTTCTGATAGATTTAAGTGTTTAAATGTTCAGTTTTGGCCAAGTTTTTCCTCAGTGTGCACTTTGAGTAGCTACTTTATTTGCTAACAATAGATGAGCTGTAGCTTGAATCAACAATCCCCTTCTTCAGAAACCTAATATAGACAATATTTGGAGCATGAAGCCTTGTGGCTGCCCTGGGTGTGTGTGCTTTTGGACGTATTTGGAATAGTTTGTATTGACTGTGAGTGCGTCGTGTGAGCTCCTGCTGCTGTTGTTTGGCCCTGGGCCTCGGCTCCGTCTGTCGGCTCCACACAGCCACAGGCTCAGGTCATCTGCTCTGCACAGGACACCGCTGCAAACCCTCACGTCAACACATCCAAACACGACTGTACTGAGTGTGAGGACGACACTTAGAGCTTTCTGATATGCACTTGGGCAAGGCACTCCATGCACTCTGTCTCTATGAATGGGAGTATGAGCATGGATTTGGAGAGGCCATAAAAGCAAAGATAGTATATTTAATGACATCACAGACGTAGCGTTGGTTGGTTATCTCCATGGAGACATGCAGATAACAAAACTGTAAATTTCTCTGATTTGGTGAGATTTTAAAACTTACCTCAGATAATTCATCTTGTTTTCTGATTTATTATACTTACTAGTTATGAGACTGCTTAATTCTAGTCTAGAGGTAGATTATTTTAAGATAATCTCAGATAAATTCACTATTTTTAAATCATTTTCTGATAGACTTAAGTGTTTATATATTCAGTTTTGGCCAAATTGAGAATTTAATTAAACAGAGCTCCTTGTCAGTTCCCCAGGACGTCTGACCTCTGAAGCTAAACATGGCTGGAGTTGGTTTTGAGAAGCCGCTGGAACACCAGGAGCCACAGGGGGGCAGCAGGGGCTCTGGTACAAACTGTTTTTGTGTCCTTAGGCAAAACAATTAACCCGCCTTGCCTGTGTGGGAGCCGGTAGTGCCCCAGGGCAGCTGCGACTACAATAGGATCTTACTAGGACCGAGTGTGGAGTGAATGAATACTGCACCACACTAAAGCACTGTATATGACTAATGAAGTATTACTGATGTTATAGAATACAGCAAGAAGTTACAGGTCAGATCTGTGGAGAGGTGACCCCACTCACAGGAAGTATTAGGGATGCACTGATCTGATACTGGGGTTTCAGACAGCGACTGAAAAATTAGCAGGATTGGATATCGGCTTCCTAATATCAATCCAGCCGATATCCTGGTTGGACAGATATATCGATGTATAAGAGCATTTACAAAGAGTGTGCATCGCTATGAATCTGACGATACATATCAGGATATGCATGTCATGATTCGATGTATCCCAATACTAAAACAATATATTGCAATTTATCAGTAATTACTTGTATTAATACAGTCAACTGCACCTTCACAAGAACAAAATTGTATGAAATATGTATAAAAATGGTCAAATAATCAGAACAGTGAATGTAACTAATCAATCTTTGTGAAAAATATTATTAAAAAGTCAATTCAGATGCATTTGGAATCGATTTGAAAACTGTGCAATGAAGTATCACAGTATATCGCTTTTCTTACACCCCTATTTACTGATCGTAGTTGGTGCAAAAAGTCTCGTAATTTGAATATTTATTTACGCAAAGGTTTCCAGTAGTTACGTGAAGGATACATAACAGCTACAGAACACATTTTGTCTTTTTTGTGTGCGTTTAATGGAATAAATGTTTTCATTTCTGCACTGGTATCGGTTGGTATCAGCAAATACTTAAAGCTTTAGTATCAGAATAAGTAACTGAACTGAAAAACTGTATCAGTGCATATATATTTTTCAAGATACAGATAGATAGATTCATACCGTATTTTTGGGGCTATAAAGGTCACCGGATTATAAGGCGCAGTATCAAATAATATGTCAGTTGTGTCATTGTCCACACATAAGGAGCATCGGATTATAAGGCACAATAAGAGAAACAAAACGCGTGTCGGATAAATCGAACTTTATTCAGGTCATTTACAATAACTCTCAGTTGTAGCTAACACAAAAATACAAGTTTAACAGTTGGTAACCTGAAATCTGCATGGTAATGGTGGCATTTTGGGTCCTTGAACACCACACGGCAGAACTACCGGTATGTTGCACAGTCGCCCTATATGTGGCCAACATATTACTCCTCCTGACTCGCCCACTAATACGTTATTAGACTAATGTGGACAACATCAAATCGGTTGGAGGTTAAACACAACCAAAGGTCACACATAAGGCGCACATTGATTTTTGAGAAAATGTCATGATTTTAGATGCGCCTTATAGTCCGAAAAATACGGTAAATTGAACAAAAACGAGCTTAAGGTCACACTGTGGAAGATTTCAGCCAGAGCATTAACATCTCCATGGAGACATAAGCGGACAGCGTGTGTGACATTTGGGCCAAACATGGAGTCGGTGACGTTTCTGGCAGTGAGAGTGATTAGAGCCGAGCGAGTTACATAAGCAAGTGGCCCGTGGGCTGATCAGGGCCCTGTTTCTCAGATGGAGGTCCTCAGGCGTCTGTCACAACAACATCCATGAAAAACATCCCCTTTAAAGTGTCCTCCTGTAACTGCACCACAGCCCCGAGCACACACACACACACACACACACACACACACACACACACACACACACGCA